>JAWPHD010002766.1:0-241809 GCA_037043455.1 Cyrtodaria siliqua
GTGATGATGAAGACCTTTAAATATGGCAAAATGACAAAATAAAAATTCGGGATTTAAATTCTCTCCTGAGATATTAGCAGTCAACCGGTCATATTTTTGTTCGGAACGGGCCAATATTCCCAGTCTAATAAATGCTTATTCTTAAAATCACTTACCCTTATTGTTTTACGGCTTCTGTCCGCCAAAGTTGAAACATCTTTTGAAAATGCTTTATAGGTGAAATAGTTGTGTTTATTGAATGTTTGTTTGTGGTCTATTATTCTCTCTCTTGATTTTGTTGACCGTTTATTCTCTGATGTGGCGTAATGGTAGAGCGTGCTTTACTCTCAACATATAAAGGGTAGTTTTAGGACTGGTCGGCCCGGTGTCAGTATAATATAACTGGGCGGAGTATCATGTCCTGTGTCTAAGGCGTGGTATTCCAGTTTGGCAGCACTACACGAACGTTGACTGTTCACAAAACAGTTTATTGTTATTAACATGTGCTAACCAACCGGGTATTGGTCAGTGTAAAGTGTCTGTTGTCAACGCGCCAGTGACTATGCGTTTGGCAATTTTCATTTGAATGTGACGTCACCGGTCAACGTTCGTCTACAGTTGAGCATAGAGCTCACTGCTAAAAGTAGACGCCGTCGTAATATGACTGAAAGAGCTAAGCGCGACGTTAAACCCCATATATATATACAGACCCTCATAGGTTTACATCATGTATGTATTCATTGTATATATACATGCACATAATTAAATGCAGTATAGATGATACATTTTATTTACCTAATTTCTAATCACTCATTAATCTAATAATAAAGACCATGCAGATATGAACTGGAACATACTACACGGCATGTGCACGTGTTTTCAATGTGCATTTCCGTGCGTCCCAACTGGTTAAGATTTTAAGTATAACTATATGTGATGAACATTATTACAGACTCGTTTAGAGTAAATAACTGTGGCAAAGTAATTATGATTAATATATGTATTACACTATATTTATGCAAATGAAATATGATAAATATATATATTATATGGTTACAGTGATGACAGGCGTTATAACATATAGTTGTTCCTTTTACATCATTCATGTATTCACTTTTTAAACAGTGTAACATGTATATATAGACATGCAAACAATATATTGCATGATTACTGCTATTCAATTATATATGTTAGTTCTCTTATCACTCACGCATCATAAATAAAAAACCTAGGGATATTAACTGGAATCCACTACACATCTATGCGCATGTTTGTGTTCCAGTGCGTCCCGACTGGTCAAGGTTTTAACACTAGGTGGAGTACATTAATGAAAACTAATTACGTATTTCGTTTAGAGAAAACGGATCTTGTAACTCTACATTTATGCAATGTAAATATGATAAATATAGTAATTAGTTATAAGGTATTGTTACAAAGATTAGTGGTGTTTATGTTTATTACAGATACATGTTAATTATGTATATAATAAAAAGTCATTTTATTTTAGTATGTGGTAATTTATTTATTGCACACAAAATGTCCTGTCTTATGATTACGACATCACCACTACTCTTCCAAGATGGACTGTTACAATTACACCTGGTGCAATTACATTTATTGGACGACACACCTTATCATATCATCTGAAGATCCCAAAGTTTGGTGCCTGAACGTATTCCGTTTATTTTAAAATAGGAACAAGACGGGAAATCTCTCTGATGTTATTAGTAGAACTAAATGTGACGTCACGTTTTGGGTTATTCCTCCAGTTTGGTACCTAGACCTCAATTAGTACAATTAATCGTCCCATAAATATTGCAAACTGGCTATAGACTATAACAAAGTTAAGGCTGCCACAAATGAAGTAAACATTAAACAATGTATATTAAAAATAAATACTAAAACAGGGATTCAACGGAAGCAACAAACACAAACAAGAGAGAAAAGAGCAGACTCGGTTTTATCGAGAACAGGAAATGAAACTCACATAACACACTGAACCAAAAACATCTTTTCAAAGTTAATGTGTATGTGGTTTAGCCTTTTGAGAATGTCATCTAATAGTTACAAGTTTGTGGACATACTTGAGGTACTGTTTATTATTGTTTCATTGAACTATTGATTATCTTGCTTGTTTAGTTTAGATTGAGAATAATGTGGCGGCTGTGTCCAGGAATTGCATTCCCTTTTTATGGACATTTTCTGCAGTTGCTTATGCGCATTTATATTTTGCACATGTAACTGTCTAAGAGTGTCTATGTACACACATGACATACATTTTGAAAACATGCATTTTTCGTAAGTTTTCTTAAGTGTAAGCACAATTTACTGTTAAGATAGTGATGAGATTTGTTGATGCATTGCAATCAAGTATAGTTCATTATATATTAAAAACCATTCCGAGATTTAGTATATTGAGCCACTTTTAATATCGGTCATACTCGGCGCTTTACTGTCCGTATAAAACATAATAATTAGCTTAAAACTGCTCTTTGGCTCTAAAACCCATCTATTTCCAGGAATTTCAGGGTTATAATTGCCATTTTGTCTCAGACAACAACAAGCATCCTTCTATTTTATTTTAATATCTTGAAGTACAAGAGGTGTTTAACTTGTAACGTAACACTTTCATTTTGTAACTGAATCAACTATTCTCGCCGGCGAATATGTTAATTTTAACATCGAGTCGAATGATTCCTTTGATATTAAACATTGCGACATGAACTACTATGTGCTTCTTAAGTTTCGGCTGCATCCGTATTTTTGAAAAAGGTTAGAGAATGATGTAGATGTTTTGAAGCAAACATCTTCAATTATAAAAACAACTACAATACAAATTTAAAACAAACTGCTTGTAAATTGTCGTTTAAGGTTATAGTGGAATGATATGTCCATGTCTGAACGTAAAAAAGTGGAACATGCATTTTTTTGCTATTTGTCGTTTTCACGATTTCAGCGAAAATTAAAATCAAATTAGCCTTTGAAAATGATTAAATGTATGAAAACTTCTACTTCGAAACATCAGCTGCGTGCAATGTTATGATTTCCTCCAATACAAAAAATAAAGTAGCTATCCGCCAAATAACGACACAATTACACCGCAAAAAGTGTTTAACGAAACTCTATCCAGGTGTTCAGGTCATATAATAATGTATTTGTGCCGTTTAAAAGTATAGGTTTATTAACAGATTCTTAGAATACATGTGATGAAATATGCATAAAATGAATTATGAGTTGGTAACTGTTAATTCGACACTCTAATTATGGGGATAAAGCCGTTTGTAATGTGTCTGTAGAGTTTGGATTCTCAAAATATGTAAGTTATTCATATATCTTGTTGTCAGTAGGTTTAGATACGGAATACATATGTTGTAAAATGTGGCTGTTGTTGGCGATATAGCTTATAAGAAAAGAAAGAAAAATATATAACTTCTCCATATAACGTCGGTCAGATACGAGCAAACTGTCCTATTATCTGTCAACTTCTTAATATTGCAATAAAATGTTCGAACTTTTAATTCAACATTTATATTTTTGTCTTAAAATAAAAGCATACGATTATATTTAAATTGCAAGCACAGTTTGAAACAATTATGATATACATTTAGTGGAATTATTTGGTTTAAGGTAAAACTGCAATAGAAACATAGAGGTTTACAATTGGTAAATAGTATGCACCTTATTCAAAATGTTACTTAAAGCGAACCGCGTGAAATTGATTATTTTTTAATGCGTACGTTCTAAATGACAGTTTCACAAGCATAATTAATTATGATAATCACTTCCGCTGAAAAACAACATCTTAAACATCTTAAACAAGTGTTACGTTTTAAGTTGAACACCTCCTGTACATAATATTTGATAATTACAAGTTTGTGTATACTTGAGTTAGTGTTTGTTGTTTCATTTATTTATTGATTATTTTGTCTGTTGTTTTTAGACTTCAATGAAAAAGATGAGTATGAATTCCATTGCCCAAAAGGTACAAAATTAACATAACACCCTGGGATGATGATATAAAGCCTGATACACACAAGCGGTGCCACTTTTCAGCAACAATCGTCTAACAGGTACACTGATTGGCAGACACATAGATCTACATACATATATATCCATGTCAGACACATGTGAATTAATATAAAAACAGTGTACGCTAAATGCGCAATACCTTACTTTATTTCCCCGTGTGGTTGCCGGGGTAGAATACAACCACTGCAAATCCCGCTAGAGGCAGATGGGTAGGACCCCCCCCCCTTTCATGCAGGTTAGAAAGATGAGCCTGGCATGTTCATCCCTGTTTTGCGCCATATAACCTTTCATGTGTTGGTGCGCCGTAAAACCCCAATTCAATTCAATATTCACATGACGTTTGAAGGGTAAATGACGTCATCATTGAAGTGCGTAAATAAATGAAGATTTAGTGAGATTGTTGTAACGTGATTGTAGTAATTGTAGTAACACGATTATTTTAAATAAATATGGCCGTTCACATTATTTGCCACTTTGTTTCTGTGGTTTGTGTATTTTTTTACGATCAAAGTTGTGCAAAACAAATCGATTGTAGAAATGTAGAAAGTTCCCTAAAATCAGTAAATTAAAAGTTATGCGATCAAAAAAATCTATACTGAACCAAACAGCTAACGCACCAGTAGCCAATACCTTTAATATCTCAATAATAACAATCAGTAAATCAAAACAAATTTCATTTTGAACGAGACAAATATCTTGTCAATAAAGACTGTAAATTAAAAAAAAATCATTTAAATCACCTGTCTCCAACGGTACCATTCGGCATATAATAAGTTCATACATTAAAGATATTGTCTACTGGTGCGTTAGCTGTTTGGTTCAGTATATAATACTACTAAAATAATTAATAAAGCTCAATATGTTGTTTTTTTATCTCAATAAAGGCATTCTAAAAAGTCCTAACTCGTCTCATTAATCTTATATGGAATGGGAACTTCTTTTAAGATCCTCTAAATATGATGGAGTAAGATTTTCGAAATTTAAAAACAACAAACTGGAATACAGTCTCCCTAATATCCCGTATTTATTATATAAAGTAGTAATCACACAAAGTAATGTATAAGCTTAAACACTGTATTTCAAATAGTATTGTAATATGTGTACCTTCGAATGACCCAGGCATACCATTTTAATACGAATCTCGGAAATTATCCCGCCAAATAACGGCAAAATTACACTGCACAACCGTTTATCCAGGTGTTCAGGTCATAACATAACATATGTGCAGATTAAAAGTAAAATATTTACTCACGGTTCTTAAAATACTCATGACTGAATATGCGTAAAATGAATTATGAGTTTGTAACTCTTAATTCGACGCTCCAGTTTTGGAGTTAGACCCGGATGGTTAAAGCCGTTTATATTTTGTCTATAGAGTTTGGATTCTCAAAAGTGATCAGTATTTTAGGATATCAGGGATAAATCATTTTTAAAACTACGTGAAATAACCAACAAGAACAACAAAGTATCACAGGGCAGCGTAAAACGATTTGCTGTAATAAGCTGTGTTTTTTTTTTAATATAATATCTTTATTTTCAACATTATTTTCATACATGGTTTATATATAAATTTTGATTTAAAACATATATAATAAAGTGTAGACTTAAAGATAATACGATGTTTTTGTTTTTTTGTGGAAGATTTCTGCCCGATCATGTTGTTTTTTTAAATGGGTTATATTTTTACCATTCATACTAAAAGAGAGAAAATTCAGCAACAACAACAAACAATACCAAAACAACAACAACAACAAAAAAAAAAATACACAATACCCATCGCATTATGTATTTTAATTATTTACTCATTTAAATGCCTATGCTTGTAAGTTATTTTATTTAAAATTGACTACTAATAATGGCTCTATTTCTCGTTTTGTTGAAAGAAGAAAAAGGAGCTGGAATCTTCCACATATATATGTAACAAAATATCTATACAATGTTCCATTAATACAATTTGTTGGAATAAAGTTGTTGGTTCTTAAATAAAAAAAGGAAGAGTATTTTCCTGAAATATTATACAGAATTCAATGACTAAATATATTAAATTTAAAATGTTTTCAAGAACAATCAATTTGCTTACTTGGGAATTACAATGTCAACACATTGAATACTATATAATACCACAAAGGAAAAAAACCTATGGAGAGAAATGTAGTCTAGAAAAAAAAGAAGATTTACAAAGTGTAATTAGAAAAAAGAATGAAAAAATAAATAAATTTATAATATTAAAAAACAAAACAAAAAACAAACGAATACCAGCCAAGGTGATGTTTAACATTATTTATTTTTAAAGAGTAACTATGGACGTGCGTTTTCCCTTTCAAAAACAAGATATGAAAATTAATTTAGGAGAAAGGATCTCCATTTGCTGTTATGTTTGTCTATTTTGTCATTTTTAAGAGCAATTTCTTTTTCTATTTCTATACTTTTAAATAAATATGTTTTGTAACCTAAACAACTTGGAATGGTTTTCCTACATTTGTTTATGTAAATGAAGTATTTTGCATTTATAATTATGAAATTCAATACATTTACATGTGTTTGCGTATTAACTATACCAAAGGTTATATTTTGCAAACTCAAGTTAATATGTATGTCATGTGTAATTAAGAACCTATGCAAATCTGACAAGAAAGATTGTATATGCATACATTCCCAAAATAAATGATTTACTGTTTCTGTTTGCATTGCACAGAAATCGCAAAGATTAGAATTAGCAATTTTAAATTTCAGTAATTTTGTATTGGTTGCTACAATCCTCATAAGATATTTATATTGGAAATTGCGCAATTTTGTTGAAATAGTTGAATATATTGGTATAGTGTAAATGTTTTTCCACTCTAGATTAGCGTTTTGAAACTCTTGTTCCCAACTGTGTTGTTGTATAATATCATTGTTAATCTCGTTTCGTAATTGATGATTGTACAAAAATTTGTTTGTATAATTGGATTTTTGAAGTTTTTCTAAAAGATTTGGTGTAACGTTTTGTGCATTGATTTGTTCGTTTTTTATTTTATTTTTGAAATTTTGGGGAATACATGATATTAATGATGTATACTTGAGAAAATCTCTCTGTGGTATGTCATATAGGTAAGCAAAAAATTCAAAATTATAAAATTGTTTGCGTCTATAATCATATATGTGTTCAAAATATTTTATACCCTTATAAAGCCAGTCTCTATGATATATTGGTTTGCCGTTTCCTTTTATGTTCGAGTTATTCCATATTATACTTTTGCTTACTGTTTTAACTTCAGCGTGTTTATTTATTTTTTCCCATGCACTAAGTATATTTTGTAAAAAAAGTTTTTTTTCGAACATTTTTTTGATATCGTTTTCATTAATGTTGCATTCAAAAATTGTATTTCCTCCATATTTTTCTAATTCATATAAATATATTTGTTTCCATTGACCGGCTGTATTGTCCATTAACCTTTTTATCCAGCTGGCTTTAAGAGAGTATATAAATTGCTGTATATCAATCATTTTAATACCCCCATTCTCGTAATCTTGTATAAGTGTGGCTTTTTTAATTTTGCTTGGTTTATTGTCCCAAAGAAATTTGAACATAATATCGTTTATTTCTTTAATTGTTTCGTTTGGTGGATCGGGTAGGACGGTTAGTGGATATATTAACTTTGGAAGAGCAAAAGTTTTTAAAACAGTGTTTTTTCCAAGTAGGGTTAGTTTTCTATGCTGCCAACTTTTTAAACAATTTTTGAACTGTTCTAGTTTAGGTTCCAGATTAAGTTTAAAAACATCAATCTTGTTTGTATTGAAAACCATTCCAAGAGCTTTTGCTTTTTCAGATGACCATGTAAACTTTCGATTTTCTAAAAATTGTATTTGACTGTTTTTCATTGTACCTACTCTTAAAACACTGCATTTTGAGGTGTTGAGTCTCAAACCAGATATATTTCCAAAAGAATCCAAAGTATGAATTAGTTTCTCAAATGACTGTTTTGATCCATCGGTTAAGAAAGTTGCATCATCCGCAAATAATGTGTTTTTAAACAATGTCAGGTTCTTTTTTTTAAACAGCGTCATTTAATAAGAAAAAGCATACCACCGGTTGTGTCAATTAGTTAATATATATTGTTTCGTTTTTCTTACTAATAATTATTTTGTATGCATGTGTTAAATATAGTTTCCATAAATCTAGTAATCTAGCATCGGTGTTGGTTTGCCTGCTAAGCATGCTAGCCATAGCACCCTTGGAATCATTTCTAGTTTCCCTAAATCTAGCATCGGTGTTGGTTTGCCTGATAAGCATGCTAGCCATAGCACCCTTGGAATCAATGTCTAGTTTCCATAAATCTAGTTAATCTAGCATCGGTGTTGGTTTGCCTGCTTAGCATGTTAGCCATAGCACCCTTGGAATCATTTCTAGTTTCCATAAATCTAGTTAATCTAGCATCGGTGTTGGTTTAACTGCTTAGCATGCTAGCCATAGCACCCTTTGAATCATTTCTAGTTTCCATAAATCTAGTTAATCAAGCATCGGTGTTGGTTTGCCAACTAAGCATGCTAGCCATAGCACCCTTGGAATCATTTCGTCATCAAACCTGTTCAATTATCATAATAAATAATAAAACAACAACATAGAAGACCATTTACTACAAGAATCTACAAGAATACTCATTTCATTGTATGTGGTGGTGCTGGTGGTGGTGGTGGTTGGGTGCGAGTCCAGTTTCCATAGTAAATAAACATACTTGTATTACTCATCATTCTTTGATTCTTTGAAACTGTAAGTGTGAGGTTTGGTGAACCCTAGCACCAGGCGCCGATTTCACCAACATACTTAAGTATATACTTAGCTACTTACAAACTTAAATTTAAGTTTACCTCCTAAGTTTTCTTAAGTAAGGAAAACATGTTTCACCAAACCAATTTACTTAAGTAAAAACTTAAATTTAGCTTAGTTATCAAGTGGACGCTTAATTTATGTTGGTGAAACACATTTCTGCTAAGTTTTACTTAGTGACTTAGTTAAGTATTTTCTTAAGTATTTAAGTAAAATTTAAAGAATTGTTGGTGAAATCGGCATAACATTTTTTGTCACTGACAGTTCTAAGGCGGTAACCATTTTGTCAACCCTTTTTCATGTTTGTCATTTTGCGTCTTTTTGGGTTTACTGTGTTCTGTGAAAGCTGCATTTCCTGTTTGACTCTTATACTTATTTTTACAATTGTCCATTGGTCATTTACAATAAAATACCGGTTTCCAACTGACCAAGGCTTGTACTTCATTATTCCTTCATTGCATAACACAGCTTATTACAGCAAATCGTTTTACGCTGCCCTGTGATACTTTGTTGTTCTTGTTGGTTATTTCACGTAGTTTTAAAAATGATTTATCCCTGATATCCTAAAATACTGATCACTTTTGAGAATCCAAACTCTATAGACAAAATATAAACGGCTTTAACCATCCGGGTCTAACTCCAAAACTGGAGCGTCGAATTAAGAGTTACAAACTCATAATTCATTTTACGCATATTCAGTCATGAGTATTTTAAGAACCGTGAGTAAATATTTTACTTTTAATCTGCACATATGTTATGTTATGACCTGAACACCTGGATAAACGGTTGTGCAGTGTAATTTTGCCGTTATTTGGCGGGATAATTTCCGAGATTCGTATTAAAATGGTATGCCTGGGTCATTCGAAGGTACACATATTACAATACTATTTGAAATACAGTGTTTAAGCTTATACATTACTTTGTGTGATTACTACTTTATATAATAAATACGGGATATTAGGGAGACTGTATTCCAGTTTGTTGTTTTTAAATTTCGAAAATCTTACTCCATCATATTTAGAGGATCTTAAAAGAAGTTCCCATTCCATATAAGATTAATGAGACGAGTTAGGACTTTTTAGAATGCCTTTATTGAGATAAAAACCAAACATATTGAGCTTTATTAATTATTTTAGTAGTATTATACACTGAACCAAATTACACGTGCGACAATATGGACTGCATATTTATTGATCCATCATTAGTTGCGTTTAAATATGTTAAGTTATTTTGCCTCATAATATATGGTAGTTAGTATATTATTTTCTCAAGTAGCGTCGTAATTCAGTGGATAGAGCAGAGGACTTGAAATCAGAAGTTCGTGTGTTCGAGCCCCGAAAGAAGCTAACTTTTTTTTTTGTGAAAATTACTGTTACTTGTGTATAGGAACGATGTGCACTGGTCGATGTATATACAGTAAATGATTTCCTTCGCTATATTTGCTCGCTTAAATACCTGATTTCGACATGAGCTGGTGAACATGAAATTACAAATAAAGACACGCCTACAAAGAAGAAATCGATTGATATAGGGACTCTGTAGCTTTAAGTCTAAGAACATTCTCAAGAATGGTTGGTAAATTCAAGGCCAGGTGTTCAGGTCATATAATAAGGTATATGTGACGATTAAAATTATAGGTTTATTTACGGGTCTTAAAATAACCGTTATTTAATATGCGTAAATAAATTATGAGTTGTAACTCTTAATTCTACGTTCAGGTTTTGGAATCTGACCTGACCAGTTAAAGCCGTTTATAGTTTGCCTATTGAGTTCGGATTCTCAAAATATGTAAGCTATATATGTAAAATATGCCTGTTGATGGTGAGATAGGGACTTTAAGAGTTGTATTTTAAAGAGGAAAATTAAAGCGTTTTTGAACTGTAAATTTCATTGTTCTTCCGGTGCCATTCGGAGCATCTCGCAGCATCTCGTTATCACCGAAGAATGACGGAATTGGCCGATTATGCACGATCAATGCCATCGGAACTATTCGTTAATTTCCGCAATCGGTGAGGATAAATCAGTACTAACTGTCTCGCCAGTGACCAGTGACCAATAATCGATAAATACGACTAAATAGGACAATTTCAATCGACTTTGGAGTTTAATAAGCACTATTGACGCTACTGTTCAAGTCTTGCGTGATACACGAGTCATAGAATCTGACTAATACATTACAATATGTACTATTTATTTATGACGTTACACGTTTGAGGCCGTGGCCTAATGGTTAGAGCGCTCGATTACTATGCAGAAGATTCGCGTTCAATTCCCTTAGTTTTTGTTTTCTTCGTTTTTTTCCGTTTTTCTCTTCTCTTCACTGCAATAACTAATTAAAAACTATTTGATGGGCTTTATGCAAAATCTAATAATGAATGCAATGCTTTACTTTTTGCATCCAGTATTTAATTGTGAAGATGCACTGATATTGAGACTTCGATATTGCAATTTTTATGTCATGACATGTGGCAGGAAATTGGATCACGTGACAAGTGCATCATTCTTCTCCCCATATGTGCGGACATATGCGCATGCAGCTATTATTAGATGCAAAACATCCCACAAAACACGCCTCCTAGTCTTTTACTATTGGCTTTTTATAACTTAAAATTTACAGAAAAAAGCTCGAGAACGAAGCTTTTTGGAAAGCTAAAACTTGTATTATATCATTATTCTTTGTTCTCTTAAGAACGAAGATCTAAAGTCAACATTGCACTACGTGACCCCGTAAGCGTTAGCTCCAATGATAAGAAGCGAAGTCTTCCAAAATCATGGTAAACGGCAAGCGGAACACCTCGCCTATTAGTCTGAAACCCTTCTTCTACTGAGAGTAGCGAGCGCAGTAGGGAAAGGGTACCAGTCTACTCGCCGATATACTATTTCCAAAGCTTGCCGGTAGCGAGCGCATTATAGGTGTCAGATTGGTATTATTTTGCTTCCGGGTCGAAAGTAGTACTTTAAATAAAATGTGTTGACAGTTCAGGGCCTGGTTACTTGTGAAAAAATGTGTTTGAAGACTGTGTTTACTATGCCATTATATAAAACGCAGTGTTTGGCAGGTTTTATTAGCACTGAGCTTTGTTTTGCAGGACTATTTGCTGACTGTGGAGGGAACCGCATAACGCCATCTGCCTACTCACAGAGATGTGTTGAACAATTTGAAATTGACATTTTGTGTACGGAAGTGAAATTTGTGAACAAACAAGTATATCGACAGGGGTTAAGACGTTTGATTTTCAGGACAGTTGAAGGGAAAAAGTTCCAGATATGTGTACCTTAGTGTTGGAATAAATGACAACGGCTCGAAAACAGTGTATTTTGTTCTATTCTCAATGTACTGAAATATTACCAAACCGAGCCCATTAGGGGAAGGGTACCAGACTACTCGCTGATATACTATCACCGTAGACTGGTCCCCGATTGTCCTTGACAGCTCACTAATGTTCGTCGCCAATAGTTAGATTTGGCACCAGTCTACTATATCCGAAGCTTGCCGGAAATCCGCGAGTAGTTACGAGTGGAGGACTTCTCGCCGATAGCTTGCCGGAAATCGGCGAGGAGTTAAGATTGGGGCGAAATTGACCTTTGATATGAATAAGGCGATTCCATTTCTGTAAGTCTTGCGTTTTAACCGCTGCTGTGTTGCTCGAGTGTTTCCGGGTTTTCCGGAATATTGCGAACGATTGCATAGATGTGTGTACTTGCCCTGGCTTCATCCATGTTACTGTTTCTCTTCCAAATTTACGTTTTTCAACAATATTATATCTTTTTGCGCTTGACACTTTTTTAATACATGACTTTTGTTTATCTTTTCATTACTAATTTCAGTTCTCTTGTTTACTTGTTTACATTGTTTAATTCATACCTGATATGTACATGTAATAACAAGTGAACACTTATTATTTTCCGGGGCAAAGAATAGAGCCACTGCACTTGATATGTACATGTTATAACAAGTGAAAACTTATTATTTTACGGGGCAAAGAATAGGGCCACTGCAGATCAGTTGGAGGGCTAAGCAGAGGGGTAAACCCCCAAAATTCATGTTCATTTTTTCATTTTTTGTTCATGCTCATTAAAGGTCTTCATCATGACCCATGCATTGCTTCAGGTGCCATCTCGCTCAAATCACTAGAGCACTGGCAGAAACAATACAATTTGCAGCAACTCTCCAGTTCTGCAGGTCAGACGTTTCTACGCCCATTCTCCATATTTTATCTCATTTACATGGAGGATGAGCCTGGCATGTTCATTCCTGTTACACGCAATATAACCTTAAAACCCAATTCAATTCTAACTTAAAAAAACAACACAGCACACCACTGTATCGTTTCCTATCTTCACCTATTGTTTTTCAATACATACCTGACTCGATCTACCTTGATATGTTATGGTTCATCACTTTTCATTACTATACTTTAACAAAGTTATTACATGTGCATTCTTGATCATTCTTATACCAGTCTGTTGCTTTTACATTCCACTGTTTGTGATATGTATATTATTGCGCTAATTTCATTAATGTCTTGACAAAAAACCATATTTGCCCTATTTTCGGAACAAACATGTGGCTTTGGTTTTGCTGACTTCGGGAGTAACTGCTAAACTCGAAAACCTGTACGATTTTTAAAGACATTTGCATTACAGATGTGTACTTGCCCTGGTTTCATCCATGTTACTGTTTCTCTTTCTCAAATTTAAGTTTTTCAACAATATTATATCTTTTTATGCTTGCCATCTTTTAATGCATGTGTTGTTTTTTTTTTATCCTTTTAGTTCTCTTATTTATATTCTTTAATTCATCCCCGTGTGTTTCAGGGGGCTCCCTTTGGTTCCGCGGCAGTAGGCAGAGGGATAGAACCAATTATCATTTTTTGTTCATGCTCATTAAATGTCTTCATCATGACCCCTGCGTTGTTTCAGGTGCCATCTCGCTCAAATCTCTAGAGCAGTGGCAGACAAAACAATAAACGTCTCTCCAGCGTAAATGGAGTGTCTAAAATAGAATTTGCAGCAACTCTGCAGTTCTGCAGGTGGAAACTTATAAGCCCATTCTCCATATTTTATCTCGATGTACATGGAAGATGAGCCTGGCATGTTCATTCCTGTTAGGCGCCATATAACCTTCAATGTGTTGATGCGCCCTAAAACCCAATTCAATTCAATTAATTCAGATTTGATATGTACATGTACCAACAAGTAAAACGTATTATTTTCTAACTTTAAAATACAGCACACCACTGTATCATTTTGTACTACTATCTTTTCAATACATACCTGACTCGATCTACCTTGATATGTTACAGTTCTTTACTTTTCATTACTATACTTCAACAACGTTATTACATGTGCATCAATAGACTCGTCTGTTACTTTTACATTCCACAGTTTGTGATATATATATTTTTGTATACCTCAATATCTTTTTTGCATAACATTCATTAATGTCTCAATAGATTTTTAAAAAGGCATATATGCCCTGTTTTGCGAACAAATATGTCACTTTGGTTTTACAAAATTCAGAAGTAACTTCAAAACTCGCAAATTTGAACAGTTTTAAAAGAAATTGGCATTAATATCTCGACAGGAATCTTTTAAAAAGACATTATTTGCCCTGTTTTGGCAACAAATATGTACATTTGCTTTTTCAGGCCCATAATCCATGTTTTAGCAACATTTCATGTTATGCAAGACTGTTTCATTTCTTATTTGTAATTTACATGCATGTTAATTAACCAATAAATACAACGACTTTCATCTTGTTTTATGTTTATCAGACATACCAAATAAAACTCATTACCACAGAATAAATTTACCCACAGAATGTTTATCTATTTCTCTGTCATTGTCACTATTGCCTTCTTATAACTTAAAACTTACATAGAAAATCTCTAGAACGATGCTTTTTGGAAAGCTAAAACTTGTATGACATATTCAGTATATATTTATAACTTAAGTTTATAAACTCTTAAGACATTTAAAAATATTAATACAAATGTTATCCGGGTGAGGATCACGTGGTTTCACAATGGCGGAGAGGGAAGAATATCAGCCCGCTTCGAGGTAAGTTTTGTTTGATGACTTCTTAACCACAGAGCGGATTCTATTAAAATATAGCGTAAAATGACGCCATCAAAAGGGCTGTATGCTGCTGTGTCTATTTTTGTCAAAAGTTTCATTCTTTTGATGGAGAATCGAGTACAATTTTAGGGGAAATGCTATTGGCGATGATATCTTTTATTAAAGATGATTTTAATGATAAATATGAGAAAATTATCAGCCAAACAGTGCTTAAGCAAATTAAACTTCCAATGATTTCATATTTCTGAATCCTACATTTTTTAACGTATTATTTATATAGGAAACAGCATGACACTACGACTGCACACACTACAAAGTGTAGAACCGTAACCGAACTGGCGGTTTACACTGGCATTTAAAGCTGTACCGCATTACATTGAGTCTGTTCATGAGAAATTATACGTGGTGCAACACGTCTCACATACCCTAGACCCGGCTTCAGAGGTATTCTACTTCAAAGTCACAACAAATGGGATCGGTGATAGCAAAAGATCAGTAGGTAATAACACTACTGATCTACAGTTGGTCGACTTATGTGAATGTCAATAAATACTAAACAGGGTAACCCTTGGAAGAAACGAACACAAACAAGAGAGAAAAGTGAGAGGTTAAAAATCGATGCGAAAATATATATTGCTTTTATTTGCTCTGCAAAACCTGATAATAACAACTACACCTCCGATATTTGTTGATACTTAAGAAATAGAACATCGTTTACTGTGAATTATCGTTTAATATATCACGGTTTGGAGTTCAATTGTAAACCCGAAGGGCGAGTGAAATTATTGTTTACAATTGAACGACAAACCGTGATATATTGTAGATAATTCACCCGTAAACAATGTTCTATTTCTATTCTAATACCCTAAAATGTGAAAATAACGCACAAATCTGAAATCTTTCGCATTGCTTTGCTTACTCTCCTAACGTTGCATACGTTACAATGCGTAATGCGCAATGCGCAATGCTTATTCTCCTAACGTTGCAATGATTACAGTGATATATCGTTCAATATAACGAGATAGTTTAAACTAGGCTATATAGTGCGGGTGTATTAGAATAAGTGGCATTCTAACACTGAACATGAATTACACGACAACTAGCGAAAATTCCATTACGTGGTCCGAGTATTAACTTTCATACCCCATCCAACCCCTTCTCCAAGAAGCGAAAACGGGGTTGGCTATGAAATAAAATCTTAAATTTGGCTTAAAAAGTTTGCATATTGTAAATTTAAAACATTTAATAGGTAAATTTAAACAGGTTATCGCATTTTCTTAGTAAACATGTTTTATTGTGGAAATATCCATTATAATATCCTGCTAATATAAGCTTTCCGATCGCTTAATAGGGGACCACGTAATGCTAATCCAAATATTAATTGGTTGAAGGCATAATTTTAGTAAACAACATGCTTAAACATATTTCAGGTTTACATTGTATCAGGGATATAGTAAAGGCGAATAGTTATAAATATGTTTAAAAGACAATTCGACGAGATTATGACGCAGTGTTTAAATACAAATATGTAGATGTGCTTTATTTGGCGATTTTAACTCTTATCTGTAAATGTCAGTATATCGGTTGAAAAAATGCGTACGATATATTTTAGTAATAACTGCGTATGGTAAAGTATGGGAATATATAAAACATGGTAAAATATGAACATATGCATATTGGAACGTATGGAAGGGGATGTGCTGAATGATGCGTATGGGAAAGTATTTGAGGGTATGTGCTAAATGATGCGTATGGGAACGTATGGGAGGGTATGTGCTGAATGATGCGTATGGGAACGTATGGGAGGGTATGTGCTGAGTGATGCTTATGGGAACGGATGGGAGGGTATGTGCTGAATGATGCGTATGGGAAAGTATGGGAAGCTATGTGCTGAATGATGCGTATGGGAGGGTATGTCCTGTTTGATGTCTATGGGAACGTATGGGAGGGTATGTGCTGAATGATGCGTATGGGAACGTATGGGAGGGTATGTGCTGAATGATGCGTATGGGAAAGTATGGGAAGGTATGTGCTGAAGGATGCGTATGGGAGGGTATGTCCTGTATGATGCCTATGGGAACGTATGGGAGGGTATGTGCTAAAATATGCGTATAGGAACGTATGGGAGGGTATGTGCTTAGTGATGCGTATGGGAACGTATGGGAGGGTATGTGCTGAATGATGCGTATGGGAAAGTATAGGAAGGTATGGGCTGAATGATGCGTATGGAAAAGGATGTGAGAGTATGTGCTGAATGTTGTGTTAAGGAGGATATGTGCTGAATGATGAGTATGGGAATGTATTGGTAGGTTTGTGCTGAATTATGCGTATGAGAACTTATGGGAGGGTATGTGCTGAATGATGCGTATGGAAAAACATGGGAGGGTATGTGCTGAATGCTGCGTATGGGAACGTATGGGGACGTATGTGCTAAATGATGCGTATGGAAACGTATGGGAAGGTATGTGCTAAATGATGCGTATGGAAAAGGATGTGAGGGTATGTGCTGAATGATGCGTATGGGAACGTCTGGGAAGGTATGTACTGAATGATTCGTATGGGAACGTAAGGTGTATGTCTGAATGATGTGTATGGGAACGTAAGGATGGTATGTGCTGAATGATGCGTACGGAAAAATATGCGAGGGTATGTGCTGAATGGTGCGTATGGGAAGGTACGGGAAGGTATGTGCTGAATGATGCATGTGAGAACGTATGGGAATGTGCTGAATGATGCGTTTGGGATCGTGTGGGAGGGTATGTTCTGAATGATGCTTATGAGAACATATGGGAGGTATGTCCTGAATGATGCGTTTGGGAAGGTATGGGAAGGTATGTGCTGAATGATGTGTATTCGAACTTATGAGAATGTGCTGAATGATGCGTATGGGAACGGCTGAGAATGTATGCGCTGAAAGATGCGTATGAGAACATATGGGAATGTATGTAGTAAACTGATTTTTGTGGGAACATATGGGACGGTATGGGAATGTGTGCACTGGATAAATGTGTATGAGAACAGATGGAAAAACAGTTACTGAATGAAATCCGTATGGCAACATTTGGGAAGGCATTCAATGAATTAATCCGTGCGCGTATCTAGTCATAATGTGCCCTGCCAGTACAAACATATTTCACAGGTAGCGTGGGATATACTTGAATAATTACAATTAACTGGACTCCTTAATCCCTAAACGGTCCGAGTGTCTATAAACCTTTATTTTACACCTATATGGCTTTAAGAAATCTCACTGCCCTCCCCAATATACACATATACACATACACCACATGCCCCATCCACCTTATGAACAAACCGTTCTGTTTTGAATCTGATCAATTTAAGTTGAAATTTTCTACCAAGCCAATAAAGTCATGACTTAATTCGGACCTCTACTCGTATCATCGCATAGGCCGATACTGATGGACGAATAAATTAGCCATTTAGACGTCTAATAGATAAATTAAAATGATAAATTGTGGTAAATCACAACAATTTCGCCGGCTGCAATCAGATATGAGTCTATGTGCTAACTCTCCGACTCCATTTAGAACATTTTACGTCCCTACTTTTACGCAAGCTTCTAATTTTAAATCACCACCTCCAGACTGGGCTATCTGTGACTGCTTCAATGGCGCATTTAGGCGATTATTTTGTGATTTCCAATTTAATTTCCCATCAATTTTAGTGTTTATTTGAAGTCAATTTCGTCTGTACCAATATTGAATTAGATCGGGTGATAACCCATGCTGAGGTATTTCTTAATGATAAGTGGTTGGGCGGTGTTAGGTACGACCCCTAAATAATCCCAGGGGCTGTTGTAACAGCTCGCCAATAGGTCTACCAATAAACACAGGTTATGCATCGCAATTAATGTAAATACGATATAAAATACGATAAAACGCGATTTACAAATAGTTTTGCAGTGTAATCTAATATCTTATTACAATTTGTTCAATTGATAAAGTTTATCAGAACTTGCGATCTCGGGATATTGGTCATTTTGTAAGACAGATCCTGTGAGAAGAAACGCTTTACGCGATGTTTTTGTCAACATGGACGTATTTTGGTGACACTCTAAGGTGCGAAATGTCAATTAATTTCGCAAATGCTGGTAAAAATATTATAGAAATGAGTTTAGGGTTGTATAACATTTTATGAAATTGCAATAAAATACAAAGAAAGTTCGGCAGCTTTGAATTATATCTGATTGTACTTAAGATACGATAGATTAATGGAAAGTATATGAAAATTGATTTATTGCAATTTATGTTTATTTGGTGTTAAGGTTCTTAAGTTAAACACAGGTTAGCCAACTATTATTTTACATTGGCGGTCAGAATATTTGGTTTATATAAAGATCAATAAATATATTTAAATTTATAGTTTTGTCAATATTCAGAACATAAGATTATAAGATTATATTTAAACTAATACGTTTATACATATTCGCAGCATAACTTGACATACGATTCAAGCAACCCAAAATGTGGATGTTCCTATGTTCCGCACCTAGTTAGCACCACTAATAGCTAAACAGTTTTTGTGTTCATCTAGGAATATAAATTATAGACATTAATATTAGAAAAAAAGTGTGTTGTTTTCTTTCCCCAATATTTCTTTAATTGTTTTTCCGTCAAATTCAAAATGTCCTCTCATTAATATTATTTTGATAATTGTATTTCATACTTATTTCATCATAATTGTATTTCATACTTATATCACCATTTTAACGGTATACGTATTGATATACAGCATGAGGTACATGTATTACATAAAACAAACTGTAATTGAACAAACAGTGAAATATACTTTCCGCAAGGTTACATTATTTTGTTTTCCCGCCAAATATGTAATTTTCCCCATATTATTATACCTTTGGCAAGTTTAACATCTATACTGCATCTTATTAAAAATGCATAAAAATATAAATTATGTGTCAAATATACTGAATTTTGTTTTACCAATTCAAGTTCGTATACAAACAAAGAGAAATTAATTTCTTAGTAAGTGGCGAGTTCTACAAGAGATTAAATTAAAGGGACACACGTCAATCTTGAAGTGTTTACCAAGCATTGAAATTAGGGTGTGTGTGTGTGTATTTCTAAGGATTATAGTCCGTCCGCCGAGCAACCGACAGGCGTTCTACCCGACGGTCATAGGTACAATTGAGTCTGAATTTTTATCTGTGTGTTTTTGATATGTCTACTTGAAGGAGCGAACTCAATGGTTTCTTTATAGTGCTGCCACACTGAAATATCACGCCGTAGTAGACATGATATTCCCCAGTCACATTATTCTGACACTGGTCAATCAGTTATTGCACTACCCATTATTTGCTTGTCATGCAAGGGTTACAAGTGACTACTACCATTTTGAAAGTATTTGGTATGACGCGGTCAGAAGATTCGAACCCAGGACCTCCCGAATGTCTCGAGTTATTTAAATATGCAGTGTCATTTGTCTGAATATAATTAAAAAACATTTTGAGTTTTTTACTGCTTAGTCTTTATTCAACCACATAAATAAATATAGTATTGTTGCATTATAGTCAACAGTTTATAATATGGAAAAACATTTTGCTTTACACTATTCTTATAATTAATATTAATGATTGAACAAAAGCAAGATATGTAGAAAAACTAAAGGGACGCCGTGAGTTTTAAAAAAATCAAGATTGCCGTGTGTCCCTTTAAAGTTAGGCTGGCTTGCAGACCTAGTGAAAGAAATATCTCGTTTTAAATATATATATATATATATATGTATATATATATATATATATATATATATATATATATATATCTTAATAGAAGGCAAACTTAAAGGGACATGATGCAATCTTAAGTTGTGTTAAAGTTCGAATTAATACATTTGTACGCAGCAAAAAAATCAAACTATACAAACCTTCCTTCCGTTGTTCTTCCTAGTACCCATATTTAGTAAGCTGAAATGTTAGTTTTGTGGTATATATTGTACTTTTTCTTAAACGAGCTTAATATCAATAAATGTCTAAAATATGCCATATATTGTGTTTAAATAAGAATGAAACATGTACAATTTTAATAATTTACATTTTGCCTAAAGTTATTTCCCCTTTAATACATTTTATTTTTTTTGCTTTCTATCATAAATATTACTTTAATGTTATTATGTTTGCTGTCATCGCAAATATGACTTTAATATTTCTTGATTTGCTTTCATCGCAAATATGCCGAGGTGACAGGGCTATCATAGACAGACAGACGGACGGACGAACGACAGATGGACAGACGAAAGAGAGACGGACATTTTTTTAATGATTTAGGTTTTTACAGTTTCTCATCATTACGTACATAAATTGTAATACATAATGTAGCAACGCTAAATGGAAAAACATTACTAAATGTAAAAACGTTTCTAAATGTAAAAACTGTTGTCGCTAAACGTAAAAAGGGTGGCTAAATATAAATGCAACAGTCTTTAAATGTAAAAACATGTATTTGTTGCTAAGTGTAAAAACGAAAAGCGACATATGTAAAAATGTGTGTAGAACAGTATGTATGTATAGGAAGATGTACATATGTAACTACTTTAACATGTTTAACACGGTATACGATGAAACGAATCTGTTGTATGTACCCGATGATTCACACAGGATAGACACTATTCGGTCAGAACAGATTCGTGGTTTCAGAATTGATGTAGTTGCGTTTCAACAGGACAATTCTTGTGTGGTTAAATGAGTTTTGTGATGTTTACTTTATATTTGAGATCCTATGCTTTATATATTTATCAGTCATAATAGTTTATTCCCCATAAATATATATAATGCATGAGATTGAGAATATAATTACAAGAAATGGTACGTAGTTATTGTGTAGGAATATGGCGCATTCATTCATTCATTCATTCATTCATTCATTCATTCATTCATTCATTCATTCATTCATTCATTCATTCATTCATTCATTCATTCATTCATTCATGCATCCATTCATGCATCCATCCATCCATCCATCCATCCATCCATACACTAGTCACATGACTAACTTGAGATACACAACAATGTGACATATATGGCAAGACATGGTTAGAGTGTGTAACAAGTGTAAAAAAGAAATAGTAGTAGTAGCAGCAGTGGCAGTAGTATTAGTAGTAGTAGCAGCAGTGGCAGTAGTATAAGTAGTAGTAGCAGCAGTGGCAGTAGTATAAGTAGTAGTAGCAGCAGTGGCAGTAGTATAAGTAGTAGTAGCAGCAGTGGCAGTAGTATAAGTAGTAGTAGCAGCAGTGACAGTAGTATAAGTAGTAGTAGCAGCAGTGGCAGTAGTATAAGTAGTAGTAGCAGCAGTGGTAGTAGTATAAGTAGTAGTAGCAGCAGTGGCAGTAGTATAAGTAGTAGTAGCAGCAGTGGCAGTAGTATAAGTAGTAGTAGCAGCAGTGACAGTAGTATAAGTAGTAGTAGCAGCAGTGGCAGTAGTATAAGTAGTAGTAGCAGCAGTGGCAGTAGTATAAGTAGTAGTAGCAGCAGTGGCAGTAGTATAAGTAGTAGTAGCAGCAGTGGCAGTAGTGTAAGTAGTAGTAGCAGCAGTGGCAGTAGTATAAGTAGTAGCAGCAGCAGTGGCAGTAGTATAAGTAGTAGTAGCAGCAGTGGCAGTAGTATAAGTAGCAGCAGTGGCAGTAGTATAAGTAGTAGTAGCAGCAGTGGCAGTAGTATAAGTAGTAGTAGCAGCAGTGGCAGTAGTATAAGTAGTAGTAGCAGCAGTGGCAGTAGTATAAGTAGTAGTATCAGCAGTGGCAGTAGTATAAGTAGTAGCAACAGCAGTGGCAGTAGTATAAGTAGTAGCAGCAGCAGTGGCAGTAGTATAAGTAGTAGCAACAGCAGTGGCAGTAGTAAAAGTAGTAGCAACAGCAGTGGCAGTAGTATAAGTAGTAGTAGCAGCAGTGGCAGTAGTATAAGTAGTAGTAGCAGCAGTGGCAGTAGTATAAGTAGTAGCAACAGCAGTGGCAGTAGTATAAGTAGCAGCAACAGCAGCTGTAGTAGTAGTAGATTTGTAATACATTAGTAGTAGGTAGTAAATAGTAGTAGAAGTACTCGTAGTAGCAATAGCTGTAGCAGTAGTAGATGTGTTTACCATAGGTCAAATGGCCTTTTTTGGCCTTGTGTAGCAACGCTAAATGTAAAAAAGTTTCAAAATGTAAAAACGTCGCTAAATGTCGCTATTGTCGCTAAACGTAAAAAAGATGGATTGAGATCTCCAAAAATGTACAATGTTGTAAACACACAAAATGGCATGTGATACTATACTATCAAAATATGGTCGCAAAGTTTTAGTTTTATATGTTTTTATTCAAAATGTCACATTTGTCGCTTTTTCTTTTTACACTTTGCAACAATTTTTTTTTTTACATTTAGCTCCTTTTTTGATTACATTTAGCGACGCTCATGTTTTTACAATTAAAGACGTTTGCATTTACATTTAGCCACCCTTTTTACGTTTATCGACAAAAGGTTTTACATTTAGCGACGTTTTTACATTTAGCGTTGCTACATATAATTATAATCACATGACAGGTTACACATATTTCTACACACTCACTTGTAGTTCAAATTTCAATGCATATAATAATTATTGGTGGGGGTGTAAAACTGCATAATAATGTTTCTCCAGCATTACTATAACCGTAGTCATTAAATTCGAGATGCCACATAGTGTGGTTATATAAGATTAAAACATGTACAATTTTAATAATTTACATTTTGGCTAAAGTTATTTCCCCTTTTCTGAAATCCGTTATTTATAAGGTATCAAATAATAATGTAATACATTTTTTTTTTGTTTCCATCGTAAATATGACTAATATTTCTTTTTGCTTTTATCGGAAATATGACTTTAATAATTATTTTTTTGCTTTCATCGCAAATATGCCGAGTTGACAGGACCATCACAGACGGGACGGAAGGACGGACGGACGGACGACAGACAGACATTTTGTAATGATTTAAGTTTTTACAGTTTCTCGTCATTACATACATAATTTGTAATACATAATTATAATCACATGACCGGTTACACATATTTCTACACACTCACTTGTAGTTAAATTTTCCGAATGCATATTATTCATTATTTATTCATAAATCGTGTATAAATCACACATTTTAATCAATAGTCCAAGGACATAAAATAAAAAGTTGCAAGCATATATAAAATAACAATTTATGTGAGGTTGTACTTGAATGTTTTAAGATATAATATTTGGAATAGAACATAATTAAATACCTATAATGAGAAAATATAGAACGTACCATATTTCTTTCCCTTATTTCTGAATAACAAAATAGGAAATAATTAATGATATTTAAGAAATTATTAGATAGACTGCCACCGATAGTCAAAATAAAACTTGATTGGTTGAAAAGTTTTTAGTAAACAATGAAGTTTTATCTCTTACTTTTTGATATTTTTAAAAAAAAATAATTAATTTGTATACAGCAACTTACTTCCCTTGCACGTTTTGATATCATCCATCATGTCCATAGCAGATTATTACTTGGAGTATTTCAAACTTTCCCTTAACCTCGTCCGTCGGATGGGGACGTAAATCGGGCGGTCCCGTGTATCGGTCTATCCTCCGAGCACGTTAAAGAACCATAGGAATCTATTCGATAATAAGAGTAGGGCACGGTTCCTGGATTCCTATGTATCCTTCCCCTCTCTCTGGGGCGGCTCTAAATAACATATACTGTTTTGATGAGCCGTTAAACAACATTCAATTCAATTCAAACTGGAATAATTTGTCCTCAGTTAAGTACGCTTACAAGCATCAAGATTTGTTTTATTAAAGCTCTTTTTAAGCTTTTATACTTGACTCAAAATCTGGCCTATGGAAATGCCAATATGAACACCTTTTACCTTCTTTTTTTTTTTGTGCTCAGTATATATAGCAAAACACAAAACATCAAACGTATAAACATATACATACAGAAACACAAACGGCTATTGTAAATGTACTTATCACATAACTTACGGTGTGGGAGTGGAATAACACCATTCTATATTTTCGATATACCTCTAGTTATATAAATATACAAATAAGCCTAGTATGCGCTGTCAAAAAAATCGATAATGAGTATGATCTAATTTCCACGGTTTATGTCGGTTTCGCGTGTTAAAGCGTCAGGCAAAATGCAATAAAAGTCAATATGTGAGTTATATGATTAATAGAATCTAATATATTCATTAAAAACTCGTTAGCAAAAATGATATAATGCTCGGCAAGAGCCTCGCATCATATCATTTTATCAACTCGTTTAATAAATTTAATAATGAATGAGTACACATGTAAGATCCTCTATTTACTTAATTTATACTCAGTTGATTTTCTAATTACAAAGGTTCCAAGGGATCCACTTTTCAGTTTTTATAATTATATATATAAAACGTTAAGATTTTCTTTTCGAATTTTGAACAACTCTAAAATGTTAATAAATAATAATAAAATTGAGCTCAACAATCATCAGTAAATGTAAAGCCGCTACACCGAACAACACATGCATTGAATGAGCATACTAACTGAGAATTTAACGGAATATTCCTCGAACATTACATGGATGGAATGGAAAACATGCTTTAAGTAAAACCGTGCCGTATTTCATGCAATTACGTTTAAATACATTTTAATTGTATGTACACATTATTCATTAAGACCCATTAGGATATGATCTCAGGCTGAAATGATGTGGAAATACTCGATCACTGGTTAAATGAATAAAAAAAGAAAATTATCTTAAACTGATATTGTCCTTTTTAAAGAAATATATGTTGCAAACTGAAAATCAGTTTTCTGCTTAGAACAAATAAATGTCTCTATTCGTTAAAATAACGAACTAAACACCTCGACGGTTCGTTTCTTTTTTATATAAAAAACAACAATTTGTTTTCTATTGTTTAAAATAAAAATAAAATGCATTGTTTTGCATATATATACATGTACCTTTTGCAAATATGTATCTTTTGTATAAGGTACTGATGCCATCAATTGCGCAATTTACTGCATTCATTTAAATAAAATCAATTTAACATTATTATAAAATACAGTGTTTTCAAGGTTTTTTGAAGCTTGAAAAATCTACATGTCAATGAAGAGAAGAATTCTAGCCATTTTTGGAGATACAATATTTAGTCATTTGTATTAGTCATTCTGTCTTTTTTCCCACCATAAAACGATTGGAATTCGATGCATTTATCGTCAATGATGTGGTAATGATGTTCAGCAAACACAGGTAGTAATTTACTGTCCACTATTTTAATTTTATCCAAATATTGTCCTTTACTACATTTCATTTACTCGTAATTCGAGTGACTAACGGCTATTGGTTTTAGTAGGAGATGAGGCGGCCATATTACACCTTTTTATTGAAACATTGCGCAATGCTGCGTTGTTGAGAATTTATATATGGTAATTTTGGGGGATGTGTGGTGGTTAGTTTTAATTTCTTTTCTACAGATTTAAATTAATTTTAATTCACTGTTTTGTAAAATATGTATTATGAGCTACACGTACCACTTGGAGACAAGTGCAGATATACAATTAAACACGAAGATATTTAAAGTGTCAACAAAATAAATAATTCGGAATGTTGATTTAAACAAATCCTTTTATTATGCCCCAGTTTGAATTCACACTTGATGATATCACTTTTTTGCAGAATAACCAAAAACACTTAAAAAAGTCTAGATATGCTAAAGGTATATTGCGATAAATGGGGTTTATAAGTTAATACAGTCAAGTAAAACAAAAATAATGTTTTTATCTTGGCACAGTTTTTAAATACACCGGAAATTTTACTCTAATTCAGGGAACACTTTTCGGTAAGGGGTTAAAGGCTCTTACTTGTCTGCTATATATTATTAAAAGAAATAATATAAAACCTAAAATGCTATGCCAATTGTTTGATGCGTTTGTAGGATCTATACTTAGCTATTCATTTGAAATATAGGGTTTCGGCAAATTAAAGGCGATCGAGAGGATTCACCTTAAGTTCTGTATGGAGAATAAGGAAGATATCCTTTATAAGTTAAACGATATGTTCGTATTATAAAATACTGTGTGGGAAATTGTGTGTTCCGGAAATATATTGATTAATAACCCGTATGCATCTTTGTTCAATGACTGTAATAGAGGCGTTAAAAATCGGCCAAATGAATCGGCCAAATGAAGTTAAATACCTATCAGATAATCATGTTTTTTCATATGTATGGGCTGATCCGTTCTCCGTAGATTTAAATAATTTGTTTTACAGTTTAAATAAAGAGTACTTGATGCGTTTAAGCAGAATTGGAATAGCGATTTTGCAAATGGTATCTAGATCACTCTTTTTATACAAACATTTTAAGCAATCATTTGAATTGGAAGATTATTTAAATGAGCTACCATGTAAATATAGAACGGTACTGCCCAGATTAAGACTTTCTTCCCATCAGCTACGTGTAGAAGCTGGTCGCTATGCTCAAAATAGAATAGACAGAGCGATGCGTTTCTGTTCTTTGTGCAATTCAAGAGATATTGAAAACGAATAGCATTTTGTTCTCATCTGTCCTGTTTACCATCATATTCGTAGAAAATATATCAACTCATTGAGTTGCAAGGCACCAACACATGAAAGGTAATACGACGCCTAACAGAAATGATTGTGCCAGGCTCATCCTCCACTTACATCAAGATAAAATATGGAGAATGGGCCTAGAACCTTCTTACCTGCAGAACTGCAGAGTTGCTGCAAATTCTATAGTAGATACTCCGATTACGATGGAGCCACGTTTCCACGTTTGCATACGCGGTGTCATGATCGAGAAATCGAAATGTTATCAAATATTTGGAAATTACATTTACTAGTGTTTTGCTCTCCGTAAATCACTGTTGTAAAACTTATACCATTTAATGTTCTTTTAATTATTCGCAGATTTACCCGCGCAACATATGCTTAAAAGTAAAACAAGTCTAATCTCCTTTTTCGGTTAAGCTTATACAATAATTTGAAGATATGAGAGATTCTGCTATGATTAATCATTTCCATTCACAATACTGATTCTTAATAGCAATGCACGAACAACATGATATGTAATATATATTCATGAATCCAATATATACAATAGTAACGATATATTGCTGTTGCCATGTGGCACCTGTGTTTCATGTGTTCATATAATCTTTACATGTGACCTTTTATTGTTAAATAATGTTTGATAGACTAGAAACTGTATAGTGTACGTCTAAATAAAGTATTCCGTATTCTCTATTATATTAAAGTAGCTTCCTCGCCAACAACAGCCACATTGTACAATATATGTAAACAGTTTCTTAGCCTACTGAAGATGAAGTATATATATAATTTACCTATTTTGAGAATCCACACTCAACCAGCCAGGCCGAACCCCACACTAAAGCGTCGAATTAAGTGTTAGCAACTCATAATTCATTTTACGCATATTCAGTCGGGGATATTGTAAAAACCGTTGTATAAACCTAAACTTTTAATCGGCACATATACATTATTATGTGACCAGAACACATGGCTAGAGGTTTGATAAACGGTTTTGTAGTGCACTTTTGCCGTTATTTGAAAGGTTAGTTTCTTTAAGAATAACTAACTATTGGGTTCTTGAATATATTAATAGAGGAAATATTTCTTATATATTAAAGCAAGCATCATTTAAAAACTCAATGTTTGTTTATGGTATGTTTCAGTAATGGGTACCGTTACGCCACGAAGCTAATGTCGCTTATCTATCTTTAAATAAAATGAGTCCGCTGAACTCTACATCTTTCTAGACATGTTCACGCAAACACATATTTGAGGGATTTATGACATTTTCTCAAATCCAGTTGTGGAAAAGGTTCCAGAAAGGCATATTTAAACGAGTTTAAATAATAAAGGAACGACAGAAGATTGCATAAGGCGCGTGATTCTTTCCGTTCTTGAATAATTTGGAATTGACAGGAGGCGAATGCGTTAGAGAACCATATTGAGTACAGTGCTAACTAAAAGTAAATCAATTTTAATAATAATCTAAATATTCCATCAAAGGCGTCTAAAATATGAGCTCTGTATTGCTCAGTCTCTTATTAACCCTAATTACACACAGTGGTCACTGATTTCGCAAAGTCCTTGCTCGAGCTGGTCACTTTTCGTCCATTTACCATGTTTACTGATCAAGGTGGGTTGTAATTTGCGCCTAATGCCCCGCCTCGCCTCGCCCATGCGCATAGCTGAAAGCAAGATGACAATGTCGGAGCGCCATCGACTATTAGGTCCTGCTGACCATCTATGAGCCGCGGGCGAAAGTGAAAGATAAACATCTTGTAAAAGTATGATCAAAGTGTTTTGTAGTGGGTATATTACAAATTGACATGAAGACTTATCAATGTTAACATCTATCTTCATGAATTGGATGTAATTACGGCTATCGTAGGTCGAGCCCCATGTGTTTGTTCGTGCCACCCTTCACAAAACCGGGCGTTTAAGCAATCATTTTATAAACGCTAGGTTGAAATGACACAAACGAAATGGTTCCATTATTTGCTTGTAATGGTCAATGGTTGTTTGCGGTTATCTGCCGAATTGATCAAGTTTGACGGGAAAGTGAGAGTTTCATTTCATAAGTCACACCGCCCCGTAATAAGCTGAGGTATAAAAACAAACTTTCTGCTGGTCAAAAGTCAAACCGCTTGACTTCCTCAAATAGTAACCATTGACTTTATAGTGATCTCAGTATTTCTGAGATTGTTTATGATATACGTGGAGACAGAAAGCTTGGAGGAAATAAACTGAAATTTATTAAACTTAATGAAAGTGATGCACAAAGTGGAGACAGTCTTGATATAGTGCAATAAAGCCAACTATTTGCCAGCTTTGTTTGTAGAAACAGCTTGTGAAAGTATTTATTAATATAGACATATAGACATATTATTTGAATTTGAAATAGTGTAATGTTCAATTTTACGGAAACGCGTTTGTATAGAGTTTAGAAGATCGGGAGAATACCATTAGCAAAATAAAAACGCATATATAAGGCACGACAAGAATGGGTTCACATACGGAAAAAAGACATCTTTCATTTTCTATAGATAGTATTTTGTCGCATGACGATCACAAACAGAGTGTGCCGAAGTATTCGCCTTACACATTAGACCAACCCAAGTCGACTCCACACCATCGTATGCCAAGCTATGGCACAGCAGCTCTGGATGCAAGGATGAGAGAATATACTTGTGGTAAGTGTTAGCATTTTGAACAGAACATAATTGTTGTTTAACGGGAACTATACTTAAATCTGTGCGAACTATGGAATAGATTCCTAGGATTCTTAAACATGAATAAATAAAATAAGTTTTTTTTAAAAATAAATCAATGAATAAATAAATAAATAATAAAAAATAAATAAATAAATAAACAAATAATGTCTTGAAAATAAGGAGTGCTAAAAGAAATGTTAACATTTGTTGCTTTTTAATAGTTCGTAATAATTATTTTGTTTAATATTCTCGGTTAATTCATTACGTGGTCCCGCCTTAATTCCGTTAAGTGATGAGAAAGGTTGTATTAGCAGGCTTTTAAAACGGATAGTTCGACAAACATTTTTGTGCTAAAAAATATCTTTTAGATGATTTAGTTTTACAATATGCAAACTTTTTAAGCCGAAATTATTGTTTTATTTCATACCCCAGCCAACCCCGTTTTCGCTTCTTGGAGAAGGGGTTGGATGGGGTATGAACGTTAATACTCGGACCACGTAATGACTGACCATGAGCAGAAAGTATGAGTCATGTGACGTCGCATGTTTTGGAGTAACACATTACCTTAACTGTAACACGAAGTAATTGAATACAATTAGTTTAGGCTGATACGTAATTACAATTATTTGGTAGGCTAAATGCGATAGTTGTATAAGATAATACAATCCAATGAAGTTAAAACATTTATTTATAACACAACTGCAACATAATACACAACACAAACGCTCAAGTATTACTCTTCACTAACATATGTGTTAATAAACATAAATAAACCGCCAGTTGGAGTTTATTGTGGACTTCTACTACTTTTCTTGAACTATCTTTCAAAGTGGAAGTCATTTGAAAACGAGTTATCAAGACACCCATTAAAATAAATGCATGTGATAAAAAAAGAAAATCTATTAAAATCTATGAAAACATGTTTATACTTGCTGAACAGCTGTTCACCTGTTCAGTCCAACTTCTTCAATACCTACTACCAATGCCACTTTCATTTTGTATTGTAATCAAAATAAAGTGTGAGCCCTGTGTGGTTCCCGGCAAGAATATGGCCACTTCTTATCCAGACAGAGGGGTAAATTCCCCCCGAATTCATGTTCATTTTGTCGTATTTTGCCATGATCAAGGTCTTCATCGTGTTCCCTGTACTGTTTCAGATGCTACTTGAGTTGTAGCATAAAACAGTGATGGTGGCTCCAACCAAAAATGGAGCATTTAAAATAGAATTTTCAGCAACTCTGCAGTTCTTCAGGTGAGAATATCTAGGCCCATTCTGCATATATTTTATCCAGATGTAAATGGAGAGAGTGGGCCTGAAATGTTCATTCCTGTTGGCGCCATATAGCCTTTTTTGAGTTGGTGAGCCGTTAAATCTCAATTCAACTTAAATCAAATGTGTTTATATAAACTGTCCAAACTATTCATTATTGACATATTTTAGTTTATAGGAAACATCCAGCAGGAATTATATTTATATTGCGGAGCATGGCTGTAAACTATTTTAAATACCATTCCCAAAAATAACGTCTGCTCAGAAATCAAATGTTGTTTCGTAATCGAACACTAAGATGGTGTACAAGTGTAATGCAACAAGTTTTACATGTAATACGTATATTGTGCATGATTTGTCCGCTTGTTATTATAGAACTTGTTTTTTATTTTATTTTCAGACACAGACTCCGTCGATGAGGAGGAAACAAGCCATGATCGCGAAAACTCGACCCAGCTTCATTCTGATATGGAACTGTCACCAGACGACAAAAACTGTAAATCAGACGACAGTCTTTCAATCTCTGACACACTGAGATGTAAAAGCAAGAAGAAAACACGAACAGTATTTTCGCGCCAACAAGTTTTCTACTTAGAAGCAGCGTTCGACGCGAAGCGGTACTTATCGAGTGCAGAACGATCTGAAATCGCATCGTCTCTCAGCTTATCAGAGACGCAAGTAAAAGTTTGGTTTCAGAATCGAAGAAACAAGTGGAAGGCTCAACTCAACGGTGATGGTAAAATGTCGCCGAATCATACTCCTGGTCCAATATTTATTCCGCCATTTTTGTGTGGTACCATCGCCGCGCAAGCGCAAAGAGGACAGAGTAACAGTCTTCCGCCAATGCCCTTTTATAGACAATCGATGTTTTACTAAACAATTTACTGTAGTCTGAATGTGCTAATAATACATTAACTCGAAGTTAATTACTGGAAGAAAAACTCGCATTTTATTTTTAGTCACGTGCTATCGCTAAATAAGCAGATATATTAAAATTAGTTCGCTCATGATTTTCATAATGGCAATTATAGTGTATATTGTTAAGAGCGAACAATTCATTTACAGACTGACGCTCGTATTGTCAGGGGTTCGTGGAACGAAATGCACTGGTAGTAGACATTGATATTGTTATACTTGACATATTATGAAGAAAATGTGTTTTTAAACAAATCATTTGTTAACTATTGTTTAACAGTTGAAGACGTTGTTAAATTTTATTTGTATATATTGTTGAACAAATAAAAAATATTGATTTAAATTTCCCCATTTTGTTATGACTGTTTTATAATTAGCGTATTGAGTTCCATATAGGTTTAAATGCCACCAATAATTGATAAAATTATCAAAATTGATTAATTTGTTAATAAAGGTAGCAAATAATATTCAACTATTTAATTCCTTAGAAGTTAATGGTTAGAACTATTTATCAGAGGGAGTGACTACTGACCTGAGAGAGTAACCTTCCCGAGGTAAGCTAGTTCTAATCCACTGACTCTTCTACGGAATTAAATAGTTGTTTCAGTGTATATCATAGCATATAAGCGTTTTCGATTTCTTTACTTATATAATTTAATTTAATATGAACAAGTTTAAGCCATGTGAAAAAAGGTATGTGTTTTCTATGTGGTCACACGATGCTTTGCTTAAAAAAGCGCGCCAATCACAAAGATAAACTATTGTACGATAAATGTACTAGTGCACAGTTACGGAATTAATTATTGCACTGTTACGGAATTAATTATTGCACGGTTTGCATATTTCCCATGAGAATGGCCAAAACTATTTAATCACACGTGACTCAGTGATTTTAGGCAAATGAAAAAATCTTATATTTTAGAAATATGTGTCATTTTCTAAAGTGCTGTAATTGACCTGAATGTACTGTATTTTTGTAATGTTTAAGTTTAGGTGTTTACTCTTCAATTATTACGTTACACATATATTAACTTTTTTATATGAATATGAATCCATAATGTTCAATGTTAAGTACTGATTTATTACTGTTATATTTTGTGGTCCTTAAATTATTTTGAGTAGTATATTTATATTCGTGTTTTGATGACATCGATACGCGGTTCTATGGACCAGATTTAAAGTAGTTTTTCCTCGATCAATAGTATTGTTACGCATGTTCCTACTACTAATTATAGACCGATTTAAAAGGTCAGCTTTACACATTTTTTGCCCGACTACAAAATAAGTCCAAAGATATTTTATTTATACCCAAATAGATCAATAGAAACATTTTTTTAATATATTTATATTGGCAGTACCATTGTTTATCTTTGAAGATCATGGGACTATTTGCGAACACACTTTGAAGGCCATGGGATTATTTGAGAACAGAGTTTGAATACTTGAGCTTAAGTATAAGACTATTCTCAAGAATGTTGGTGAATTCCCGGCCTGGACTTTTGTCACTCGTAATGATATAAGAATATTCTCGTTTATTATATATATATATAGTGGATCTTACATGAGTACTCATTCATTGTTGAATTTATTAAACGAGTTGGCAAAATGATATAATGCGAGGCTCTTGCCGAGCATTATATCATTTTTGCTAACGAGTATAATAATTTCAATAATGAATGAGAACGAATGTTAGATTCTATTTATCACATAACTCACATATCGACTTTTAACACGCGAAATCGACATAAACAATGGGAATTGGATCATAGTCAGTATCGATTTTTTGACAGCGCATACTAGGCTCATTTGCATACTTATAAATATAACTAGTGGTACATCGAAAATATAGAATGGTGTTATACCAAAATCTAAACATGGTCCTTAATTATTTTGAGGAGTATATTAAGTATATGACCAAATGTAGGGGGCGGTGCGTTAAGTTACGTTTGCGCCATGTGACAACGCCTATTGTAAACGTCGGTTTTTGTTGCTGCATTTTTCTTTGAATAAGCATTGATTAGCATACATTTTCCCAAATTTGTCCTCACTTCAAACTTGTGTTTTTTTAATCATTTTCTTTCACCTAAATGTGTTGCCCCTCAACCCCACTAACCCCCACCACCCCAACACCCCTCATAAAAAACCCCGGAAAAAGCACTTCGCAATCTTACTGCATTACAAAGAAAAGGTTCGCCGTTAAGTATTGATAATTAATGTATTAGTAACCGGGATAGTCCAGGAGAAAACCATAAGGTAAATGTAATGTTTCTCACTGTTTTTTTTTTATTATATATAGGTATATACTTTGAACACACGCTACAATATGATTTTAGCGGTCGAAATGTTGCGCTTTTCAAAATATATCACTCTAGATTTAAGACTACGTGTAACTGCAGTAGCTATTATATACCGAGCTATTATATAAGATGTCACTTGCTAAAGACACAGGTAGCTGTATCAGTGTTGAGAACTAAAAAAAAAAAAAATTTTTTTTTTATTATATTAAAAAAAATAATAAAAAAATAAAAATTAACGTGTTATTTGTTGAAAACAAACCTATTTTAAGTTTTCAATAACCAATCACCAATAAAGGCGAATATATGATTTATTTTGTTCCACAGTCATGTATACCTGCTGGGAAATCGCGTTTATTGAAGCATTTTGATTGTCACAGACAAACGGTTTGATCGAATTGTGTTCGGTTATCGGTTTCGAGAACGACATACATCTGTGGTTCCAACCAGCCCAGATTTGTGGATAATTCTCAGATGAAAACAGTTAGGTATAAAATGTTGACTAAAGAGAGATTCACACCTTGTCTCTAACTACAGTACTCTGGGACGTTTTTTCAGGAAAACTTAAAATATGTTTGTTTTCAACAAATAGCATGTTAATGTTTTATTTTTTATTATTATTTTTTATTTTTATTTTTTTTTAAATTTTGTTTTAGTTCCCAACACTGATACAGCAAGATACCTGTGATTAAAAATGACGTTACGGCATTATTTCGATAATGTATTACACTTGTGTAATATAATATTATTTCATGGTTTTATTACTTGGCTTTTCCAGTGGTTAAAGTGTTGAAATTATAGTACAGGTTATTTTTAAAGGGACAATTGAAACTCTTGTACTATATATCAGGCATACAAGTAATACCCCGATTTAATAATCCAGTATCATTTTGACTTTAAACCTTTTTGCATATATACTGAAGCGAAAAAGAAACGCAACTCGGGAATTTCCGCTATATATTGCATATACTGCATACTTAATTCCACATAATTTTCCAAATAAATCCCAAGATGTTTTGTAAAAATGAATGTTGAAGTTCCTCTTTGAAAAATTGAGCTTTATGTATTTAACGTAAAGAGTTTGCAACATTGTGAATCCTATGAATCCTAAGTTTGCTCACGTGCTTGAGCCAGACGCATACTCTATCAATAATGAAACTTTGAAGGAATACTATTTTCTGTGTTATGTCCTGATTTAGTCTCTTTTTTTCGAAAGGAAAAGTCTCATGTACCATTCGATTAAAAGCAGCATATTGTACATACAATATATACCGGAAATTCCCGAGTCGCGTTTCTTTTTCGTTTCAGTATAATTAAATAAAATAAAATACAATTTGGAGTTAAACATTTTCCTCGTTATTCTGTATTAAATATATTACTAGTATTATACAACCGACCATTAGTAATCTGTAAAATACCAATTTGCTTTTCGATTTTCAAAACATTATCAATAAAGATCATTTGCAAATAGAAAAACTAACGGGACGTCGCGAGTTTATAAAACTTAAAGTTTTCGTGTCGTCTGAAATGAGGATGCCATGTTATGTGGTACTATGATATAGCAATATGTGTTGCTTTTGTCCTTCAATTGTTTAAGAACAAAGCTCACTGCATTTTTTTTTTGCAATCAGGGCTTCTACAGAGCCCTGTTATTAAACCCAGTACTACGTACATTTCTTTTCATAAACACTGGTAAAATTAAAATTGTGTTACTGGGTTGTATGTACAACCTCTTTCAGTAGTTGAAAATGTTTGCTACATGCTTTCAACTTCAAAGCATATGCGATTTAAATTATGCAGTAGGCGACTTTAGGTTTAACTTTCCTTTGCTGCTGCTGTTGCTACTACTGCTGTTGCTGCTGCTGCTGTTGCTACTACTGCTCCTATGATTAAATAATAAAGACACCACACATTAAACCTAAAACTATAACTCAAAACAAATTATGATGACGAAATCACGTGACCTACTGATCCGTTTCGTGGCAAAAAAAATGCAAACACAAATCAGGTAAGGTTTTTCCTCATAACTTTCTTAATATTTAAAGAATTTTGTTAAAATAAAACGCACATAACCTTACAATGAGATATATTTCCTCCGCCGCAAAAGTCAATTTGATTCATTCACTTTCTGAGATTATTTCTCTCAAAATTAACACGGTCATAGAGTTCTTTCGTTTCCACAACTTTGGGAAGGCTAATCTCAGAAAGTACTAGCTAAATCGAATTACATTTTCGCGACGGAGGAAAGAGATACATATTTAAAAGATAGATAGATATTTTATTGATTTAAACTTCTACAGTTTCTCATCATTACATACATAATTTGTAATACATAATTATAATCACATGACAGGTTACACATATTTCTACACACTCACTTATAGTTCAATTTTCAATACTCCTTAATTAATCATAGCTCATATAAATCACACATTTTAATCAATAATCTAAGGATAACAAAAAATAAAAGGAATTATATATAAAATAACAATTTATGTGAGGATGCACTTGAATATATTTTAAGAAATAATATTTGGAATAGAACATCTGACAGTAAACGCCTCTGACAAATATTTAAAAAAGTTTTTTCTTCTTTGGAGATTGTAGAGGTATTACAAATTTAAACATATTTGGCCTTTTTATGTAATATTTTCTGATATAATTCTTTCTTATATCATTATAAGCTGTACAAATTAAAACAAAGTGAAATTCGTCTTCAATTTCAATTGAATTACATATTTGACAACTCTTTCATTTCTTTCAATTTTTTAAAAGCGAACATCTACATTAATCGGGTATTTTGTTTATAATTCTTTTTTGCCGTAAAACCGATAAAAGGTCACGTGGTTTCGCCTGCATATGCAAGTTTATGGAAGATCAGTCAGACAGCCGGGGTCATACAACTTGAATACGATTATAAGAATCTTTCATGGGTATCTGATGAAGATAGGGAATTCCTTATCTGAACCGAATACCCATGATAGATTCCTTTTCTTGCATATCAGAGACATGTTGTACGTTGACGCCGCCAGCTACTAACGTTTTGCATGTTTTCCCGCATACCGGATGTTGGCGCGCGTGAATTTTATCTCGACCCTAGGGTGAGACGGAAATATTTAGCCCCGGTAAAATGACGGATATCCTTGTTCGGTGTGCAAGAAAATCGGAAACACCATGCACTATGTGTTATATTACACCAGGGTTCTTATACTATATATATAAGAACCCTGATTACACCGAACTTTTGGGATAAGTTTTCAGAAACCGACATGAACACGTGAATTCTAGGTTTGCCATCAGTTTGGTTGTTCTTTTTATTACAACATTCGAAAACATTTAAATTCTACATTTGAGGATGTCTCTCTCATCGCGACGCATCAAATTGGTCTGTATACACACATATTGGTCTGTATACACACATATACATATATTGGTCTGTATATACACATATTGGTCTGTATACACACATATTGATCGGATGACGGAGGGATTTAAATGAGATATTCTAATTGGTGGTTTGGTTCGTTTTACATTATGGATCGTGTGGCATTCAGTCACATAGTCCCAATACTTCGTCCACCGACGACGACACTGGCTTCTGTATAGACTGCTTAGACTGTACATACCTGTTTACCAACAAAACAATAAAGATAAACACACATATGTGCAGTATGTAACTGATCAAGACTAATCGGTCCTTTCAGCTAAAGACATAACGTATACTATTTGTAATTAAATCATACACTAATTGAACCTCGTGGACTCACCTTTCAAGTCAAGGAAAGGTGTTTCAAACGATTGACGCAATTTTTACAAGTATGTATCACACATTTTTTATGTTTTCTTTTGTTTTTATGTATATATATATAAATCATACATGAATTGAACGTCGTGGATACACATTTCAAGACAGTGTTCCAAAAGATTGCAAACAATTTCTACAAGTATGAATCACTGTTAGAAACTCTTCACCTCTTTGCATTCGTTTATTTACTATTATTTTGTTCTCATCATATGACATGCAATTACTACTGTATTCCATATGTACCTAATTGTTAATATGTGTATTTGTAATCTCTGTAAAAGAGGAATTAAAGAGTATATATATATATATATAGTACCTTCATTTTCCTACAATGGATTACAAAACCCTGTATCACCTCTAGAGGTTTTCTGAATCCATTCACTACACTACTAACGGTACTCCAATGAACTTGACAATGAACTGTGCCACGAACAATTCTGTCAGGAATCCTACAGTTATATTGCTTCATGTGTTTACCTGTTTGAGACAAGTCAATAAGACAGAAATAATGCTAGTGAATTTCTTAATCATGTATGAACTATAATGTTAATGATCACTTTATAAATAAAAACTAGTACTAAGAACATTTTAATTAATTATATCATTATATTAGAAGTGAAATATGGATAAAAATCTGCAAAAAAACACAAAACATTTCTCTTTACTTATTAGTCAACACTGCTTGTTTATTTTGAACTTAATTAATATTTGTTTGTGTTTATTGATGTTATTTGTACTTTGCCTTTTTTGTCACTTGTATTATATGTTCTTCACTGCACTATCTGCACAATTTATAAATCTCTGTAACTAGAGGATATAAAGAGTATAAATAAATAAATAAAATGTCAGATTTGAATGTTGGGGATTGCCCAGCCAGTCATCCATTAAGAACAATGGATGTTTTAACATGAAATGTGAACTATTAGAATGTTTGTTTGTGCATTTGTGAATATATTGGGTTAATTAATTAATTTAACATTATGTCAGTTGGTAAATTCACCAGAATATGATTTGTTTACTCATGTGTAATGAACACATGTATAGTTGTTGCAATGTAATGTACATGTGTTCATGCGTGTGTAATGTACATGTGTTCATGCGTGTGTAATGTACATGTTTTCATGCGTATGTAATGTACATGTTTTCATGCGCGTGTAATGTACATGTTTTCATGCGCGTGTAATGTACATGTGTTCATGCGTGTGTAATGTACATGTTTTCATGCGTGTGTAATGTACATGTTTTCATGCGTTTGTAATGTATATGTTTTCATGCGTTTGTAATGTATATGTTTTCATGCGCGTGTAATGTACATGTGTTCATGTCTTTCCTGTTGGTGGTTTTAAGTTAATTTGACTTAATACAATTTTGTTTTAATTTGGCTTTTTGATACATGTATTCTATTTTAATAATATATAAAGAGGTATATAATAAAAGGATCATTACTATTGTAATTATAACTTGTTCTGGAAGCTTGTATCTACTACTCGAGGTGATACACACTTCCAGAACAAGATACTATAGTAATAATCCTATTGTATTTCATCGAGAAGTGTGAAAACGTTACATTTTCACGAATGCGAAGCACGAGTCAAAATATTGAAGTTTGATCACTTCGGGACGAAATAAAATCTGTTATTCACGACAAAACAAAAACATTTTTATTTTATTTTATGCTTTATAATCAAAGTGTGCTGCAGTATGCAGAAAAATAAATACAAATTTGACGACGTCATTGGCTTAGTATGATAAAAGTGCGGTTTTAATTCCCCATTACTTCTAAACTGCTTAACCGATTTCAATAATCTCAACACATTTTCTTAGTTAAATTATTTTCAATCCAATGATATAACTTTTATAGCAACTTTCTGAAACAATTGGTTTTTGAAAAAAAATTACGAACTGACAATTTCCACTGTAAATGACAATAATTCTGAAGTACTTGACCAGTTTTAAAAACTGTAGCTCATTTTCTAAGTTAGACCATTTACAGTCGAATGATATTAAACAGTTATTTTCTAAAAAAAAAAAAAAAAAAAAGTTTTTGATATTGAAAAAAAAAAGTAGAAAAATTAAACTCTATATTTCACACATATGAAATACCGCTTTTATTTCATTGCTAAAATCCACTATTTCACTGTTAAATATAAAATAAATGAAGTTATTGTCATTGCTTATTTTACTTTTATGCACTTGTATGTGCAATGGAGATTAAATAAAAAAAAATACGTATAATTTATAATTAGGGAATGATATTTGTGTATATATACCAAGTTATTATTCTCTATTAAACTTTAAAAATGTAATTGATATCTTTTACACATATTTGTATATAATTATACCATATCTCTATTACACTTCAATAATTTAATCAATTTCTTTTGAACATATTTGTATATAAAATAACTAAAATAGTAAAATAAAGATATACAGTAATGCCTGATTTTTTATTAGGTCAGACTTAAAAAGAATATCTTAGTTTGCGCAAACCCGACCTGAGATTTTTTAAATGGGTAGGTAGGTATGCTTTTCTTTTCTCTTCCATGTATGTCAGATTATTTTGTAAATGATGTTCAAAGTCAAATTAACTGTTTGTTTTGACTTAAAACATTACTTTTTGTACTTTTTAAAGATTTTAGTATACTGGGTGTGTATTGCAATGTTGAATATAATTTCTCATTTTCGCAATGTTGTATATATTTTCTCATTTTCTCCTTCTCAATTGTAATGTTTTGTGTTAGTTTAATATTGTAATATTTTATTTTCACATAGTCATGTATATTTGTGTGTGGTGGTTTTGTCGCGCTTGAAAATGCAAATAGAGTATTTTTGATTGTGTTTGAAACGTATGTGTATGTGCTTATATGTTCATGACATGGATATGATTAAGTATAATACATCAACCATAACTTTGTTAATAAATGTTTTGTCACCTTCTCCGTGAAATTTTAAATGGAAATTCTGACGTGTTCATGTGTTTTGTTTCTATTTTTGCTCTCTAAAAAAAGTAAACAGTATAAGTGTGTTTATTTTTGCATGTGATATTTGTTAATACAGGTATGTACGGATCTTGCTACGTCTGTTAAAATGTGTTTGTATAATGTTGTATGATCACATGGGCCTATTTCTTACTGATTTTGAAATAAAGTGTTTCTTCTATAAAAAGTCCTATCTAAAACAATTGGTAAACAATAAGGGACCGTATAAAAAAATAGTAATCATATTTTTACTGAAAACAAACCAGTTTGGAGACGGGCCGATGTTTCTGGCCGCGATAGGGCAAACATATTTTTTATTATGGCCTCACTTTACACCAATTGCTTGCAAGGGAGATAACACGAACGATGTTAATATTCATGTTAACAACAGTTATATATCTTTATACAAATATATTGTCCCGCGTTTTCTCTTCAGATGACTTTCTCGTTTCATTTCTTGTGAATGTTATTAAGTAAACATAAACTGAGTGATTAACCACTTGAGACAAAACAAAGAAATTTAAGCTTGAGGGTCGCTTTTTCCTTTTACATTTAGCAACATTTTTTAAAGACGTTTGCATTTACATTTAATTACCCTTTTTACGTATAGCGACACACATTTTTACATTTAGCGTTGCTACATAGGATGTCTGTTCAGGTGGGAAGCAGAGTGGTTTTTAGCTCCGCCGTCCACTTATCATAGCAACACATGGCAACGGAAAGTAGTACGTCATTTTCCGTCAACGTAAAAAAAAAGTGAAACGGCCGCCATTTTCTTTTTTTTAAACGCGTAATCTGGAAGATTGTAACAAGTTTATATGATTAAAATTTCAGATCCCCTTTAAGTTTCGTCATCTTCAGCTGTATTGACTTTTAGATGCTTTACTGCGCGAGAAATTGCGAGATTCACCCATTTAAAATTTCGAAGCGAGGGGAAATAACTCGTAAGAGATGCCATTGTTAAAATGCGTTTAAAAATGGCAACACTTGTGTTCTTTTCTATTGAAATACAAGGAGATACTAAAAATATGGTATTTAAGCTTAAATAGTACATGACGTGTACTACATGTTACGAACATCATGGTATTTCTTTATCAAAATTACACGCTAAAACGATAAAATTTTCGACTCGGCACTGTCGGTCAAAAAATATAACTAGTGTCACTGTCAGTCATTGAACGTCTACAGGTGCGTATTCGGTATTCGTTGAAGGGGCTCACGCTTAAGTCTGAAAAGTAGTCTGTAGCAAAAGTAGTCTGTAGCATATATTTAAAAAGGTTGACCGCTGTTCAACTTCTCGGTGTGCATTTTGATGGCCAATCTGGAATGATGGTGGCCACCCGCTGGTGTGTTAAATGTTTTTTTTATTATTTTTTTTATTGGCGAGCATCACAATATGCAGCCATATTTAAAATCTAAATACTAAAACAAAGCTGCAGTCCAATTTATTTGGTTATCCCTCACCGGCCCCTCCTGCCCGTCACCACCACCATCACTCACCCCACCCATAAACAAAATAAAAAGGCGGATCTGGTCAGGGTAGGTGTCTCATTGGAATCTAGGAAAACGCCCTACTCCAACTTTTGCTTATTCTACTTTTGCTTATTAAACATGCTCGGAGAATAGACTTCGATATAGGAGGATCTTTGTCCCCTTACGATGGACGAGGCTAATTGGAAATGACAAACACACTGAGGAAACTCAGTGGCACCGTTGAGTCTTGAACCCGGATCATGTGCTTTTAAGTGCACCGCACTGTCCACTACAGTCTACACTGACACTTGACAAAACAAATATAACGGCTTAAATATGTCAAACTAGTACAGACATGGAAATATCAGTTTCCAGACTGTAATTAGTGGAAAACGGTCACTAAGTCGACCTTGAACTAGAAGTGTGTTCCATTATCCATGAACACTTTCTTCGCCTTCTCACAGTGCTGTTTGCTTATTTCCAAGGTTAGGTTGCAGGTTAGGCTGATAAATAGGGCATAACTCTGCCAAAATGAAGGTCAGAGGTATTGCACATGTGTAACAACATTCCTTGAGATGGAGATGTGTGTGAAGTTGCATGAACATAATTAAAATACTTTTCAATTGATGGCCAAGGTTAAGTTGCAGGTTAAAGCATGACGGATGGACGACGGACAAAGTGATCGATAAGTGTCTGCCATCCTAAGCAGTTGACACAAAAATAAGTGTTTAGTTCTCATGTAAATATATCCGTCATGCGGATATTTTTTATGCACTCTTCAACCCGATGAATTTTACTTGACCAGGCTAGACCAGTGACATTTGCTTTATCAGACGAGTACCGCTAAGTACAGCAAAACGTTTCGAGATGCTAATTTCGGTGCTTGATGTATACTTCAAGATTGCCATCTTTGGCCCATGTGTCACTTTAATTACAAAAGATCTATTTCAAAAGCTTGAATAAACAATAAATAGATTAAAATGACCTTGTGTTCCCAAAAGGCAGTTTTTCAGTTTCAGATACACGACTGTACGCAAATGGAAACTTTTTTTTTTTACATAGATCCAACTCCGAACCAAAGAATAAATAATACAATATTTTATTTATATTATATTTATTAACATCTATTAAATACTACAATAATGAAATTTACTTCATACTTACAACAAACAAGAGGTCAATGACCTTGAAGCTCTACTGATTGATTTTGATTTCAGGAAGTAGTCGCTACAAACTTGTTTTTTGAAAATTTATTTTTAGCCGTGGCGGCAATCTTGAATTTCCGGCCGACCTGATATTTTGCTAGGATCAATTAGACATCAAGAGCAACATTCCTGTGAAGTTCATGAAAATCCGTCCAGTAGTTTCAGAGGAGTAGTCGCTACCAGTTTTCATTATATAATTCTATGTAAACAAAGATGGCCGCTGACAGCCATGTTTAATGTCGATCAAAATAATGTTTGACTCGGATAACCATCATGTCATGCTGATCATTTTAGAAAAAGTCCCATATCAATATCACTTATAGTTTTCAAGAAGTAGTCGCTACAAACTTGTATTTTGAAAATCTATTTTTAGCCATGGTGGCCATCTTGAATTTCCGGCCGACCTGAAATTTTGAAATTTTGCTAGGATCAATTAGACATCAAGAGCAACATTTCTGTGAAGTTTCATGAAAATCCGTCAAGTAGTTTCAGAGGAGTAGTCGCTACAAGTTTTCATTATATAACTCTATGTAAACAAAGATGGCCACTGGCAGCCATGTTTAATGTCAAATCAAAATAATGTTCGACTCGGATAACCTTCATGTCATGCTGATCATTTTAGAAAAAGTCCCATATCAATATCACTTATAGTTTTCAAGAAGTAGTCGATACAAACTTATTTTTAAAAAATCTATTTTTAACTGTGGCAGCCATCTTGAACTTCTGGCCCATCTGAAATTTTGCTAGGATCAATTAGACATTAAGAGCAACATTCCTGTAAAGTTTCATGAAAATCCGCCAAGTAGTTTCAGAGGAGTAGTCGCTACAAGTTTTTACTATATAACTCTATGTAAACAAAGATGGCCGCTGGCAGCCACGTTTAACGTCGAATCAAAACGATTTTTGATAAGGACCAACATCATGTCATGCTGATCATTTTAGAAAAAGTCCCATATCAATATCACTTATAGTTTTCAAGAAGTAGTCGCTACAAACTTGTATATTTTTAGCCGTGGCGGCCATCTTGAATTTCCGGCCGACCTGAAATTTTGCTAGGATCATTTAGACATCAAGAGCAACATTCCTGTAAAGTTTCATGAAAATCCGTCAAGTAGTTTCAGAGGAGTAGTCGCTACAAGTTTTCATTATATAACTCTATGTAAACAAAGATGGCCGCTGGCAGCCATGTTTAACGTCAAATCAAAACGATTTTCGACAAGGACCAACATCATGTCATGCTGATCATTTTAGAAAAAGTCCCATATCAATATCACTTATAGTTTTCAAGAAGTAGTCACTACAAACTTGAATTTAAAAAATCTATTTTCAGCTTTGGCGGCCATCTTGGATTTCACATCAACATGAATTTTTGCTAGGATCAACTAGACTTCATGGGCAACATTTCTGTAAAGTTTTATGAATATCCATCCAGTAGTTTCAGAGGAGTAGTCGCTACAAATAAAAGTTAACGGACGGACGGACAGACGGACAGACGGACGGACGCCGCACCACGGCATAAGCTCTGCTGATCTCTGATCAGTAGAGCTAAAAAATCAATCGTCATATATGGCCTAAAATATGTTAAAATGATATTAAACACCAAAAGTTTTTTTGAATGTGAGCAGTATGACATTGTATACATTTGGTGTTTTTTAACAGCTTTACACATTATATAGTGAGTCTCTGTGAGGTATAATTATGTTCATTTTTCCATTCTTTAAAAAAATAACGTCTGCTCAGTCCTCGGGATTGCCAAATTGAAGTCACCATCATGATCAGGCGAACACATCTCAAGCGGGATACGCAGTAACAAGTATACACTGTAACGCATAAGGCCGAAGAAAAATTAACCGCGTTTCTGATTTGGCCTAATTAAATTAATATATTTCCTGGAGTTTAGAATCTTGCAATCACATTAAAGTCAACTCTTTTGGTTAAATCCATGTCTTTCAGGGTTGCATTGGTATTTGAAGAACGAAGGGCATTTTGAAACCAGATGATGTGTCTCTGAAATGAACAAAACAAGTTGTTAAAAAGGATGGTGGTGAAAAATATATAAGCCATATGATATATGCATGGAATTTCACATGAATCGACAGAGTGTCCTGTTATTTTTAAAGGAAATTTAACTTGGGCTGTCGTATATACCGTATTTCCTCTAACAGTAGCTCCCAGGCGCTATGGAAAGTGCGAAGAGAGGCACTACTATTATGATACAAATTTTCAATATATTTCACCTTCTTTCCCCCCCGACTGTTTCCTTATAGAATTACTGTACGGCAATCTTTTAATGTTACACCGGTATTGACTAAACCTAAACCTGACAATGTATTGAGTATATTACTGTTATCACTCTGCATCTATGTGATACACATTTCCGTCAAACTCCCGTAATCAAATCCATTAGCGGTAAAAACAGTGTATGTTTTTTAGGAACTTTTAATTTAATCAAATCCATTTTTGAAGACGGTACGGTTTCTTAAAACAGGTGGGGGCGCTTCTATTAGGGAAGGCGCTTCTAATAGAGGAAATACGGTATTAATATATAGGTAAATTGACATCACAGAGAAATGTGAACATTTTACCATCAACTTGTATGGGTTTTGTGTGATAAATAGAATCTCACAAAATCATCTATTATTTTTAAACTCTTCAGCAAACATTATTTGATGCTCGACAAGCCGCGCATTGTATATGTTTGCCAACTCGTTTAATAAATCCACACTCGATCATGGAAGATCAGCTATTATATCTGTCGAGAAATAAATATTTAATCATTATTCTCCCAGTTCTGCTAAAATCAACAAAATATTTTGAAGTATATTAATTTTTTTATGTCATACAAAGAATGAAATATTATATTTTCATATCGTGCCCGGCCTTCGCCCAAATATAAGCTCTCGGGCAGATATTGGCATCTCGGGGCAATACAGAATGAGATATGGATTGAATGTTGTTAAACGGCTCATCAGCACAGTATAGGTTATTTAGAGCTGCCCCAGAGAGAGGGTAAGGATACATAGGAATCTGGGAACTGTGCCCTACCCTTATTATCGAATAGATTCCTATTGTTCCTTAACGTGCTCTGAGGATAGACCGATACGCGGGACCGCCCGGTTTACATCCCCATCCGAAGGACGAGGCTAAGGGAAAGTGTCTTTCTCAAGAACACATCGACGGAAAGGATGAGATATGAAATGCCTGTATATTATTTTCTATAATTATAGTATAACTGTATAATTTATATATTATTACTAATTGCTGATATTATTGCAACAATCATATATTTAAACCTGTGGTAGAATAACGAAGACAAATAACACATCTAAATTTTATTTAATTATATGCAAGCAGTTTTAAAGTGAAATTGATACTGGACTAATAAACTAATACTAATGTTCGACAAAATCTTCAAGATTGCCATATGTCCCTTTAAAGTGTCCTATTATTTGTAATTTAACTGGGGCGGTCTTTAATAATATCGCTGTAAACTGTCAACATCACAGAGAAACTTTCATGTTGTATCATCGTGTATCCATTGTTTTATGTGATAGAATTTCACAATATCTCAATAAAAAAACAAAAAAGTAAAGTATCCCAATAAGCTGGGACAATTATACTTATAGTTAGGCAAAAAAAGAAATTGTGTTTTTGTAACCTGACCAGACTCCCTTATCACTCCTCTTTTTTTTTAAAGTAGCTATCCCGCCAAATAACTACAAAATTACACTAGAAAACCGTTTATCGAAACTCTATCCAGGTGTTCAGGTCATATAACAATGTATATGTGCCGATTAAAAGTATAGGTTTATTAATAGGTTCTTAGAATACCCGTGATTGAATATCCGTAAAATGATGGTAACTCTTAATTCGACACTCCAGTTTTGGGGTTTGGTCCGGCTGGTTCAAGCTGTTTATACTGTGTATGTAGATTTTGGATTCTCAAAATATGTAAGTTATCTATATTCTTTGTCATCAGTAGGTTAAGAAACAGTGTACATAATGTTTATAAAATCTGACTTGTTGGCGGGATGGCTACTTTAATGAGAATAATAAAAACATCTGTACAAATCGGGTTCTGCCACTCAAATAAATCATGTTTCTCAAGCTTATTAAAATCTTCATTTATAAAAACCACGTTAAAGAACCATAGAAATGTATTCCCGCATTTCCCTCTATGGGGTGGCTCGAAATGTTAACATTTGCTAGTAAGATAGATCGAGTAAATTCCACTCTCTGGGGTGGCTCGAAACATATCATAACATAAGCTTAATTAACCTATATCACAGGGGTCAAATATATTAAAGTTTATAGCTTTAGCTTACCCAGGGCTAGGCTCAGTGTCAGAGCTGGAACTTGGAGATGCCACTTGACAGAAGGTGGCAACATCTGCAAAGATCCCTGAAAGAATTTTTTTATTTTATTTTATACATGTACAGTAGATGTGTTAATCATTTACAGTACTGCTGTAGTTATATGCAAACTTGTCGCGGGGGGGGGGGGGGGGGGGGGGGGGGGGGGGGGAGGCCACCCAAAACAATGGAACATTGTCCGTTATTGGTAGTATTTTTGGGGAACAAGGCCAAGGGAACATAATAATAAAAATAAATGGATTTTTTTTGGAGAACAAAGCAAACTATTTTTGGGGAACAATTTTCAGTGAACATAGACCCTACTGGGAGGGTCTCATCATAGAAATAATACATCAGTGCTATATTATTATTCAATTTTAACGGAGACAGTACCGAGTAATGTACATACCTTTCATCCTTTGTTTTGTTTATGTCTGTCGGTGTCCCTAATCGAGGCGAACGCGACATGACTCATGTGGTCTACATGACATGACCTTGACTCGGGCTTGAGTAGTATTTTTAGTAGCTGTACATGTTCTACAAGTATTTGTTACATCACTAAACCATAACAATAGTTAACACATGAATAGGTCTGTCTTTTTGCTCATTAAATCCTGGAATTGTGAAGTATTCACTTGCAATTATCCACAGTTCATTCAACCGTAATTCAACACAACAAATTACAGCCGACTAGGCCTGCAGTACAGTATAATAAGCGCCTAGAGATGCTGATTTTTACCGTAAACATGCTAAAGGAAAGGCAGAAAAAGTGTTTAAAGGTTGACTTACTGACATTTTATCCGGGACAGGAAATAACTATGTCCGGGAGTAGAAAATATTCATGTTTTACATTTCTGTTATTGATTTTCAGTTTTGCTTATTTAGCTTGTAGCCGCCATTTTGAATAATGTGTGTTTTGAGTGACAAAAAAGGGTGACCATCTTTCAAAACGGTCTCAAAAAATGTGTAGTCATGAATTTTGCCGAAATTTTCAGGAAAGGTAGTAGAGGTACTGATCTATCATTCCTGTTAGTTTAAGCCAAATTGGTGACTACACATTTTTTGTGACCGTTTTGAGAAATCGGCAATTTGCCAGTTTCAAAAAACTCAAAATTTCCGATCTTCACATTTGAACAGCGATTATGACTATGCAAAATATGCCAGTAGTAGTCAAAACGAACGCTATGGGGATGTTTAACGTATAAACTTACTTTATTCATTGTCTGTGTTGTTTTTGCATTCAAAATTGGCTTAAGCTAACGTTTTTTAAAAGACAACTGCAATTTCCGCGTAACTGCACGTGAGTGCAAATTGGGACTACTTCGTGTCAAAACACTTGAAATGCAAAAGTGAGTTAGGCGGTGTGTGCGCGTGAAAAGCTTTAGCTGCTGCTGCACTGGTTAATAATGCTAAAAGTAAAATTATTAACACCAGTTTGCACGAGAACGCCAAGACGACGTTACGTCATAAAAACAAAACAAGTGGAACCGGAACTCTTCGTTAATTTCCGTAATCGGTATTTCCTAGTGGCGGGATCTAACGAAGACGTCCGTAACATAATCGGAACCAATCGGAACTTTTCGCCAATTTCCGTACTCGGTAATAGTGGCTCGGAGAGTACTGTGTGCCGCTCAATGGTTTTTGGAAGCAAAATGATGAATTTGGTTCGGTTTTCGATTGTAGCTCTCCACAAAATAGTGCTCTTTTATATAATGTTGTATTGATGAAAATATTGCAGATTTGTGAGTGATTTTTATCAATTTCTTGATATTTTATTGCTATGACCGATAAATAATACTTTTTAATAAAATAAATGCCCAACTATGCGTAGTTGAAATCAAGACGTTTCGGCCCCAAACAGTTCGTTCGGTCCCAAACAGTTCGTTCCATATAATGACTGATAGTTTGGAAGCATTTGTTGAGTTTTCCAAATATGTACTTTAATATTACGGTTGAATTGAAGGGAAAGGAGGAAGATACATTGTAATTATGAATATATCATATTATGGGAGTGACTGTTTACCGTTTTCTCAGTCGAGAGTGATATGTCAGCTGCATGCATATATGAACTTGATATTGTATCAGTAAATCAATTAATAAAACTCTAAACAAAGAAAGATATGACTCATGAAGTCCATACTGACGTCCATGGTACTTGATATATTGTTAAATTACGCTTATATGGTCTGCAAGTATTTATTTTTTCTCCAGTCCACAGACATTAGGGTACACCTTTGACATGAGGGTTAGTTTATTGCAAGATATAGATCTTATACATATATCATCTAGTGAAAACATTCCAGATATCATATATTTAATATAAACAATATGAAAATAGTTTATTTAACACTATTACTATGTGATCAATGATTACATCAAATGTATTTATTTTATAAGGGCTTCTAGAAGCATCAAACATTTTTAAAATGTTTAAATTTCAATCGGAGGCTCTAGTGTGTTTAACAAAAGATGGTTTACAGGAGGAATAACTTTTATCAATGACATTTTAAACAAAAATGGAAATCTTTATTCATACATAGAATTGAATGAACACTATAATATACAGTCCAATTTTCTTGAATATGAAGCTATTATAACGGCTGTCAGGAATTATTTGGCAAACCTGAATATTGTGCATCTAGCCTGTAACAGCCAAACCCTATTCGTCCACTAATACTATCCTTAATTCTACAAAATGAGAAAGGCTGTCGAAACATATATGACATCATGATTAGAAATAATGTATATCCCAAAGCATTAAGTAAATGGAAAAATGAAGTAGTTAGTGTTCCAAACTTTGAATTTGAAAGATTATATGCCTTATCCTTATAAAATAACAAAAGATCCTAAGTTACCTTGGTTCAATTTAGAATCAACCATAGGATACTTGGAACAAATTACCTTTTATCAAAAATGAATACTATTAATAACCATATGTGCACCTTTTGCAAAAATACACCTGAAACTATCCAACATCTGTTTTGGAACTGTGGAACAGTAAAAGAATTCTGGTCAAAACTTCAAACTTATCTTACAGAAAAATGCAATACAGCATTCGTAACTTTAACAGAAACAGATATTTTTATTTGGAAATAGTAAATTTAATACTGTTTGGAGCAAAATCATCATGTAAGCAAAACTTTACATTTATCGAAACAAGATGCAACGTCAAATTCCACAGCTTAACCTTTTTAAAACATATTTAATATCTTTGTACAAAGTTGAGAAACTAATCGCATATACAAACTTAAAAATGAATAAGTTTGAAACCATGTGGAGTCAATACCTTGCTATCTGTGGAACTGGAGTATAGAGATAAATACTTGGTTGATTTTTCCAGTATCAAACTGTAGCAAATAAACTTAATGTTTTCATTCTGGGACATGCAAAGCTTAGCTTACTAATTAGAAATAACATATCCTTGCTTATATCTTGATCTTCCTTAATCAACCTTCTTGTTGTTTTTTATAGAAAAAATAATAATTTTGGAAGTTGTGTATATTAATCCTTTAAAACTACACTTCGCCGATTTTCTAATTGGCCACCCTATAAAATATGATATTATGCGATATATTTAATCAATAAATCTAATGTTTGGTTATTTTTATATTGTACACACTAATCTATCGATTTACAGAAAGAAAATACATATTCGTGCATAAAATCATCCATGCGGAACGGTAGGTACGAAATAGCCTTTGTGCTCGCGGATCTCGTGCAAAGCATGGTAGGTTGTCGTTTTTGGTATGAATGAAATCTCCATGGATTGTCTTTTATAAAAAACATTAAATATGGCGAGAATGAGCATGGCAGAACGCGCTCAAGCCGTCGGAATGATTCGTGCCGGCACCTCCATCAGACAAGTATGTTACGCTTAGTTATTAATTTCACACTATGTTTTATTATTTGTTATTAAGTGCAAAATACTAGCATAAACATGTATTAAGTCTATTAATTTAAGTGGATTTTATCTATATTTTTAGTTTGCTCGACTTTTTAAAGTTGCAACATGTTGTTTTTCACTAAGTGCAAAATAATGACAGAAACATGTTTTTTTGCGATCAATCTAATTGATTTTATAATTTTTTTCAGGCTTCTCGGCTTTTCAATAGGCGACACTTTACTATTGAAACTCTTTGGGCAAAATTTCTACAAACAGGAAGTGTTGCAGATCTCCGACGACGCCCCAAGAGAAGAGTGACGACTCCCCTACAGGACATTCAAATTGTCAATGACCATTTACAGGATCGTTTCACCACGGCAGCGACGACGGCCCGTAATACGATGGGCAGACACAACCGCACAATCCACCCACAGACAGTACGCAATCGCTTGAGGGCCGTCGGCTAACGGTGCCGTCGTCCCCTGCGGGTTCCGGTTCTTACCGCAAGGCACAGGCAGGCAAGATTGTTGTGGGCCAGGCGACATTTGCGATTTACAAGGGCGGACTGGGCCAATGTCTTATTTGTTGATGAGACACGCATTACACTACGCGGGAATGACAGACGTGCTCGAGTATATCGCCGTCGGGGTGAGCGGAACAATGAGAACTGTTTGGTAGAATGTGATAACTTCGGGGGCGGTTCCATCATGCTGTGGGCTGGAGTTTCCATGCACACGAAAACTCCAATTGTACCCATCCAAGGAAACCTGAACGCGATAAGGTATCAAAATGACGTCATTCGGCCGGTTCTTTTACCTCATATCCGTGCCAATCGCGGTATGATGTTGGCACTGGATAACGCACCATGTCACGCGGCCAGAGGCACACAAGCAATGCTTGCAGCAAACAACGTGCGAACACTCCAATGGCCTGCAAAAGGTCCGGATTTAAATCCGATCGAGCACGTATGGGACCTATTGAAGCGCAAGGTGCGCGCCCAGCCGCTGCAACCAAATATCAGGGAGCTCACGCGTGTTGTCAATCAGATGTGGGCGGCCATTCAACAACGGTATCTTCACAGATACATAATATCTATGAGGGCAAGGTGTCGTGCCGTAATTGCCGCAGCAGGTGGACATACGAAGTATTAAAATGGAATTAAATACAAAGTGATAGGATTTTACAGTTTTTGTTTTAAGGGTGTCAATGTTAACCCTCTGTGTTAAGTCCCTTCCCGTGATCAAATTTTAATGATTTTTGTTTTACATATTAGGAATAAATTGTAATATACTTATATTTGGTTGTTTGAATTTTTCTCCGAATACTTTTCTCAAAATGAGATAAAAACTAGGTGGCCAATTAGAAATTCGTCGAAGTGTATCCTAAAACATTGTCCTTTTATAATGGATTTATATACAGATTTATTACACAGTATGGGTTATTGTTTTTTTCTCTTTCCAAAAACAAAATATGAGAAAAAATCAGTGTAGCATGAAACAATGTTTATTTTTGATACTATAACATTAAAATTATCTGTGTAAAGCAAGTCTGTATGATTGACAATGTGGGTTTTACACTGGGTTTTGAAACAAAAAATATTCTTTAGGGCTGGCATGGCGCAGTCGGTAGCGCGGCGGATTTGTAACCGGAGGCCCCGAGTTCAATCCTCCGTGGCGCCACTGAGTTTCGTCGGTGTGTTCTTGACCAAGACATTTTCCCTTAGCCTCGTCCGTCGGATGGGGACGTAAACCGGGCAGAACCGTGTATCGGTATATCCTCCGAGCACGTTAAAGAACCAAAGGAATCTATTTGATAATAAAGAGTAGGGCACGGTTCCCAGATTCCTATGTATCCTTTCCCTCTGTCTGGGGCAGCTCTAAATAACCTATATTGTGTTGATGAGCCGTTAAACAACATTCGTTTCAATTCAATTCATACATTTATTATTGTTTTTTTTTCCACATAACCTAGCACTAGTCCTTCATAATAAGACTTTAAATTTTGTATACCGTATTTCACATTTCTTGTCTCATTTTGTTTCTTTTGATTTTTTTAACTTTTTTTTAATTTTGCCTAAATGCGAACAGTAGTCAATATGAACAAATAAAGATCACAATAATGAAGATTAAACCTGAAAAAAACTACTGTATGATATCTAAAAATGGATATATATTTAAGTTGATCTAAGTGGCAGCGCCCAGTGAAAAGACGGAGCTATTATTTTTCAACATATCAATTAAAGACACACCCGGTTAAAATGAGATAATAAATATAAAAAACATTCGTGAAAGAAAAGAATGTAGTTAGAAGAGTTTATGGATGTGTAAACGTCTTGAAAACTGGTCGACATCACATGTTAGGTTTCATCCTGCGCTAAAACGACCACTCGTTAGTCTCTGTTTGGCTACCAAGATTTAAAGGGCAAAGGTCATAGCAAAAAGAGTAGAATATGGACAAAAGAGGGCCTCAGGGAAGATTTTGTAAATATATGGTAAACATATTTAAAAAAGACCTATTATTGTAGCAAAATAACATTGTTTTTCATTTTAAGACCAAAGGGTAATATAATAGGGCCTTAAAGATGATGAATTGAAAAGAGGGTCTCAGGGAAGATAATTTTACTAACTGGGTCACTGTCCTCTAAGAGCATTCAATGCATTACAATATTAGGTAAAATATTTTATAAGAGGCTCATTATTGCAAAACCAAAAGAGGGAAACTGCTTTCAAAGAAGAAAAGAGGGCCTCTTGAAAGATGTTATTGCTAAATGGGCCATTGTCTTGTAATAGCTTCTTTTCCTCGTGGTCGTTTCCAGACATGCTGTAACTTGTGATATTCGATTGTTTAAATTGAATTTGATTACATTGAATTAAATTCAAAATTTGGAAATACTTAAAGAAATGCTTAATCCAGCTCTTTTTCCAAACAAATTTTTACTCCCACCAGGATTTGAACCTGGGTCTTCTACCCAAAAAAGGATAGACGTGTTTACCGATTACACCATAGAAGTGGTACATGTTTGTACTAAGAGCAAATGAACTAAAAAATTAAACTGAAGTTCCTAATTTCACAGCAAAGTAGTTAAACTAGATTTAGCCCTGGCAACAGGGATTCATTTAGAATTCCAAACAATTTGACGAGGGATCAAGGAAGTCAGTGTCACATATTGCAAATACAAGTTAAGGCAAAACTAACTGATGATAACACCATTTTAACCGATAATTTTGATCGGCAATTGGCTACTAATGACAACCCTGACGCCTATTTGTTGTGCTTATAATATAAAGCAAATATAAATATGTGCGTAATAAATACATAATTTTATATATGCAATTAATATAACATTTAAGCATGAAATGATTTAGATGTGAGTTGGCTGATGGGAGTCATCTGACAACATCCGTAAGATGAGGGTCATCAACATGAACCTGGTGGTTAAGTAAATCGGTTGGCTGGTTGTTTGAATGATTTACGTCATTTTAGCACATGTTAGGCCCTATATGATGATAGATATCATCCATGGGGGGGGGGGGGGGGGGGGGGGGGGGCACACCACTTTTTCCTGGGTAGAAATAGTAATGTATACCTTCTGCCCATCTGAAAGGACACGCTTTCTTCTTATTTACTCATTTACTCTGCTTTAACAAGGGCTTGCAACCTTCTACTAGATACGTATCATACGATGTATTTGTAGGCAGCATTAAAAATAATTAGTGACAGTCCCGTTCATTTGTTTTGTACAATTTAAACAGAATTAATTTGGTGCATATAGTATATATAAATGATGTCACGGTCTCTTTCAGCGTAAATCCACGTATATAAATGATGTCACGGTCTCTTTCAGCGTAAATCCACGTATATGAATGACGTCACAGTCTCTTTCAGCGTAAATCCACGTAATAAAAGACGTCACCGTCTCTTTCAGCGTAAATCCACGTATATAAGGCCTAAAAAATATGTGTGTTTCCGGTTTCCCGAACGACTCTACTTTTTCACCGCCGACCCTAAATATTTTTAGCGAGATGAAGGAAAAAAATCTCAATCTTACAATCAAACAACAAATACTTTAATTCAAATGATAATTTTATTATCATCAATTTAACATGATTTCATAGTTTAAACTTAACAATTATCAGAAAGTTTGTATCCTGACGAGACACAGAGTTGTTAAGCATCTAATCTGGATCCAAACTGTTTGCAAAGGTTATCACGAAGTTGCCTTAGTACAAAAATGGCATAATATATGCGAAATATATATATAAAAAAAATATCTAAAAAAAAACACTTTTTCCTACCTACCTACCCTAACTTTTTGACAGGGTGAAACCAGAAACACACATTATTTTTTTTAGGCCTAAATGACGTTACCGTTTCTTTCAGCGTAAATCAACATATAAATGATGTCACCGTCTCTTCCAATGTAAATCCACATATAGTAACTTCACTGTTAATTTCAGGTTGAATTTGCATATAATAACTTCACCGTTTAATATTTCCATGGTAAATTCGTCGCATATATATATATTAACTTCAGTGTTAATTTCAGGGTAAAAATTTGCATATATAGTAACTTCATTGTTAATTTCAGGTGAATTCAGGGACTTTTCTGTTAATTTCAGGATAAATTTGCATATATAGTAACTTCACTTATCAATTTTTAGAAAAAAATAGTCAATAGAAAGAAAAAAATGAAAAAGAAAAATATAAGAACGCTTTTAAATGAATGGGTTGACATTAGTTACTGTAAACAGTATCAAAGATAAAATTATGAAATGAATGTTTTACCGCATTTTTCTCAATTTTAAAAAAAACACGCTTGCGACGGTATGGGTTATGTTCCTAAAATATAAAAAAAATCCACATATATAAATGACGTTGCTGATCCTTCAGTGTAAATCCACATAACAACGTCACTGTCGCTTTCAGCGTAAATCCGCATGTTTAGAATCTTCACTGTCAATTTCCGGATAAATCCATACGTATAAATAATTTCACTGTCTCTTTTTGTGTAAATCCCGCCAAAAAAACAATTTCAACATCCCTTTTAGTATCAAGTCGCAGTGATAAACCATGTCACTGTCTCTTTCAGCGTAATTCCGTCTGTACAAATGATTTCACCGTCACTGACTTTCAGTGTTAATCCACATATATTATTACTAACTTCACTGTCAACTAATCGGCACGACGGTCGTTCCGATAGACATTCCCGTCACGTTCTACGTTAATCCCACATGTATAAATAACTTCTACTTTTTATTTTCAGTTTTAAATCTATGTATTTAAATTTATCAATATAACGTTAAGACCTGTTTAAGGAATTTTCATAGACATGTTCTAACTATCTGGGTTCTATTAATTACAGGTGGGAGTGTTCCTGGTGGCGTCCTTGTTGTTCAAGGCAGTGTTCCCTTTATTGCGTGTTTCTTTTTCCCATATCCCCGTGCCACTAAAGCAAGTTTCCACTCCTTAAATGACGACTCTACCAGTGGTGTACGGCGGGAGGCGGGGATTCTCCCTGCTACTTTAACTGATCTACCTGGCTACTATGAATACTTTTACTCGTATTTCATACAAGTATCAATAAAAATACCCGGCTATTCTGCTCTGGGTGACGCTTATAAAGGTAATGACACCCCTGCTCTACCATGCCCTGTATATATTGGTGGGGTGTATGATCAGATCATTCATACCATGATCATGATTCCCATGTGCCATGGCATGTGCTCGCACTTTATTTAGTTTTAGATGAAGAAGAGTTGAAACTCTTATAAATTAAGAAGCGCCCACGTTTGACGGGAATCACTATATTGTTTACCTTAGTATGAATACATTATTATATCAGGAATCTCTATGAATACTCCCTGATAAAACAAATAAATATGTACCGCAGTTTCGGAACTTGCCAGCAGTCGCCATTTTGTTTATCTTATAATTGAAGAGGTCGCTACTGCAGAGTTGTCGTTTCTTGAAAATAGTTCAATATGGCGTCGAGTACTCTCCGAGTCGGATTCCCGAGTGACGGAATCCGACGAGGCAGTTCCGATTGAATCGGAACGTCATTTGGCCAATCGGAACTGCCTCGTCGGATTCCGTCACTTCTTTTTTTGATTTTTTAACTTTTTTTATATTTTGCCTAAATGCGAACAGTAGTCAATATGAAAAGCTAAACATCACAATAATGAAAATTAAACGTGAAAAAAGCTACTGTATGATGTCTAAAAATGGATATATATTTACATAATTGTTATAATCTTCCATTCTTGGCACTGGTCTCAGCTCTCTGAAGCGACCAGTGGAACGGAGCTATTATTTTTCAACATTTCAATTAAAGACACACCCGGATAAAATGAATTGAATTGGATTGGGGTTTTAAGGCGCACCAACACATGAAGTGTTAAAATGAGAAAATAAATATAATAACAGTCGTGAAAGAAAAGATTGTAGTTAGAAGAGTTTATGGATGTGTAAACGTCTTGAAAACTGGTCGACATCACATGTTAGGTTTCATCCTGGGTATGCTTCAAACTGCAATATATAGTGACCGATGCCAATCGCAGGGATGCATGTCAGCCGATGGATGGCTCTCCTTCCACATGGGTTATATATAGTTTTTCTTCTTCAGAGATGCATGTTAACGGTTAAACTATATTTCAGTCATTCAGTCTTTTTCTTTCTTTCTTCGTCACAATGAACATGTTTAATAATATGAAATGCGTCTATTTTCCATTTACACGAAAATTATATGATGAAAAATGTTATCAAAAGTGTATGTACAGCTATTAAAGTAAGTATGCCAGGTTCCCAACCAGGAAGCTGAATCTCTTTTCTCCAAAGAAAAACATGCGTCCTTACACTACAGAGATTAATCCGAGCCTTCCCTATCCTAAAAGCCTTTTTTTCTTATTTTTATTTTGCGGCTTTATACACAGCCAGATGAAATAACAAAAATCGTAAAAAGGGCTGGTAATGTCAGAGAAGGCTCGGATTATACAGAGATGTGTCCCAACAGCGCAAACTAATGTACAAAACCTCAAATATTTACATAATTCTAATAAACTTCCATTATTGGCGTGGTTCTCAGCTTTAAATGCATGAACTCAAAGCGCCCAAAAAAACCTGTAGGTAATACTTATAATTCCAACAGTTCAGTTAAAAACTTAACTTCACTTAAGATAATAAACATTAAATAGTACAAATGTCGCGAAAAAAATTCTGGAAAATGTAGTTGGAAGAGTTTATGGATGTGTAAATGTCTTGAAAATCATGACATATATAGTGACTGATGCATGTCGACCGATCCTTGGCATCTCCTTCCACCAGAGTTTTGATTCTCCTGCTTCATCACAATATGTAACAAGTTTAATATAAAAAATATTTTTATCTAATTTCCTCTGAGGTTGCTGTGCAAATATAACCATATATGATGTCTCAACGGGACGGAAAACCTTATTTAATTTATTCGTAATTGCAATGAACACATGAAATGAGTAACACTATAATTATGTGAATGATTTTAGCATCTATTTGTATGCAAAGTTTTGTATGCACATCTCAGTAAATGTGCCAGGCCTCTGCCAGGACTCGAACCTGGATCTCTTTTCTTGAAAGAAAAACATTCTTCCTTACACTACAGATTGAATTGGATTTTATAGTCGCACCAACAGCTAAGGTCATATGGCGACTTTCCAGCTTCCATTGGTGGAGGAAGACCCCAGGTGCCCCTCCGGGCAATTTTCGTGCACGGGCGGGCACCTGGGTAGAACCACCGACGTTCCGTAAGCCAGCTGGATAGCTTCCTCACATAAAGATTCCTAGGCCCCTGAGGGATCGAACCTACAGCGGTGAGGGGCAAGTGATTTCAAGTCAAAGACGTTAACAACTTGGCCACGGACGCTCCCTACAGAGATGCATCATAACAGCGCAAACTGAGTGTACAAAAACTAGCCAAAATTACAAGTAACTTAAAAAAAGTAATAAAACCTGCCAAATAACATCAAAATTACACTACAAACCCGTTTATTAAAATTCTATCCGGGTGTTCAGGGCATATTATGATGTATGATGCCGATTAAAATTAAAGCTTTCTTCACAGGTTCTTAAAATACCCGTGATTGAATATGCGTAAAATGTATTATGAGTGGGTCAACAACTCAGACAATTGGCTTGTCTCCAGCACCACCGTTTTCCTCCAGCAGGAAAACCACCACTGGCTACCTGTGTGGTCTGTTAAAAGCTCACATGAGTTTATGTAAATTGTTATTTTGTTATGTTATTAATAATTATGTACCTTGCCGTCCGTAGATCATTGTCTCCTCCGAATATCTATCCTCTGAGCAGCTGCACGATTAACAAACACTGATATCTAATCATTAGTAAGAGTAGGGCAGGTTCCCGGGTTCCTATGTATCATTATTTAATATTTTTAAGGAGTGCGGACGACAAACTGGGGGATGGACCAATGAAAAGAAGTTCAAGAGATCTGGAATATATCTAGTATCATAAGAAATTAAATAAAAAGATACTTTAAACAATAATTTTACTGTACATTTATTATTTTATTTCATCTATTAATTTAGAAAATAAATGCCGGTAAAGCCGCAATCTTTTAATTTCCATATGACAATTAACTAATTATCAAACAATAATTGATTGATCCCATTACAATAATATAAAATTATCTGCTCAATCTTACCCATGAGGGTGTGCAGCAGTATAGAGAGACAAGAGATAGATAGATAGTTATAGTATAACTATATGTATTTTTACTATATACATACACAAAGAGAATTATATTCTTACATCACTGATATACTATAACACTATACCGTGATGGCGAACAAATCTAACTTCTCATAAGCCGCGATCCTTTAAATTTCCAATCACTAGAGCCCTATTATCTAATTAAATGTGTGTATAGTATCAGGGTCGATATACCTTGTATATTGATCAGGGTAAGGTATATCGACCAGGGTCGATATACAATATACCTTGTATATCGACCCTGATAGTATCTAAGGATTATAGTCCCTCCACCTTTTAACCATCAGGACATCCTTAAGGTGTAGGTAAAATCACGTCTTGACTGATTAAAGTAATTATTAACCAATATTAATCTAATAATATAGCAGAATGGGTGCTAACAAATCAGTATGAAAACACGCCATTTTTGTATTTCACTGACAAAAAGGGTCTGTACTGTAGCATATACACAGTGTGTAGTCCAGTTTGGCAGCAGCTGACTTAGTTATCGATCGATATTGCCTGAGGCGCAGTAAATTTCCACGATTGCATAAACACTAATAATAAAATATATAGATGTCAAAACTTTATTGTATACAACAGAAAAAATCTATCATATTTAATTAAGGTGTCAAGCTATTGGAGTTTACGATCTTGGCCTAAACAACAAATCACGGCATGTCTGTATAATAGCGGCGGTGACCCGTCATGTCTTTAACCTTTCAAGTTAAAGGCCACTGCTTTAGCTGGGTATTTTGATCCATGCTTGTATAAAATACTATTAAAAGTAATCATTGTAACTGGGCAGACTAATCAAGGGGGAAATCCCCACCTACCGCCTCTTAATGGCACCCTTTCTATTGCAGAACTTAAGGGATCGCAGCGCCAATAAGCAATAAATGACTGGGAAGGCCCTGTATATATTGGTGGGGTGTATGATCAGATCATTGATACCATGAACATGATGCCTATGGCATGTGCTCCGCTCGCACTTTGTTTAGCTTTAGATGTAGAAGATGTGAAGCTCTTATAAATTAAGAAGCGCCCTCGTTTGACGGGACTCACCATATTGTTTTCCTCAGTATGAATACATTATTATATCAGGAATCTCTAAGAATACTCCCTGATGAAACAAATAAATATGTACCGCATGTTCGGAACTTGCCAGCAGTTGCAATTTTATTTATCTTATAATTGAAGAGGTCGCTACTGCAGAGTCGGAGTGACGGAATCCGACGAGGCAGTTCCGATTGAGTGAGAGATATTTCACAGTCGAGCAAACGAGTAGATAATGTATTATTCTCTGAAAAATCGAATAGTCGAGCTGCGCTGTTCTCCGACAGCTCCTGTTGCGCTAATGTGCTTATGATATTAAGAGATAAGTAGGTAAAACGGTCCAACATTAACATCGAAATTGTATCTTTACCGTTTAGTATCGGCGCGTTTTACATATTCGGAGACCCATGAACTCCCGTATGTTTCGGATATATTTTTCAAAAAGTACGGAAACACATAAAGGCCACACAGATTCATTTTTATTTCCATTTTCCATAATCTTTAATTTTACATCTTGAACTTTTAACATATGACCTTGAATTTTCAACATATCTCGAATTTTCAACATTATCTCGAATTTTCAAAATATTATTTTGAATTTTCAACACATCTCGAATTTTCAACACATTATCTTCAAATTTAAACACGTTATCTCGAATTTTCAAAATATTATCTTGAATTTTCAACCTGTTAACTTGAATTTGCAACATATTTCGAGAATTATCCACAACTCTGGGCTGTCGTCAGTTTAGAATATTCACTGCACCGTCTGCTGCAATTGTTTTGAATAGTCTAGATCATCTGGGACGCTTGCTTTTTTAACGTTTCCTTTTGTCTTTAAAAAAGCAAGCGTCGTTTATGATCTAGACTCTATTGAACATATAAGTAGTAGATGCAGCGGTTTACCCCAGTTTGTCCCTCGGGCATTTGGTGGTTGTGGTCGTGGTGGTGGTGGGTGCTGGTGGGTGGTTGTGGTAGTGGTGGTAGTGGTGGTGGTAGTAGTGTTGGTGGTGGTGGTGGTTATGGTGGTGATGGCGGTGGTGGTGGTGGTGGTGTGGTAGCAGTGGTGGGTCTTGAGCCTGGACCCAAAATGTTCGATACTGCTACCAACTCAGGTGGCAAATTCTACCATTATTTTTAGAAAGAGCAATGTTTGTAGATGACAATTTTCAATGATAGCAGTCTGGAACGGTATAGCTGATACTATATTAATTCGAACAATAATAGGCGTATCATTGTAACCCCTGGCATCAAATGTTTGATGTTCGTTTTTGCTGTTTATATTTTCTGACAATTGTTAATATACTTTTGAAATATGCAATTAAGTTTATATTTCATATTAGTTTAATACAGAACGAATAATCTTTGTATGAGCATTGCATTCTGCTTAAAATCACTATTTTGCTTAAAATACCCCCACCCACTATTGACACGTGTTTCATGATTTAAAGATTAGTAAATATTTGTTCACATTATATGTATACATTTGGAAGAATCAGTAATTCGCAACTTTCTACGATGATTTAGTTATTATATTATGAATTAGGGATTGTTTTGATAGATCATTAATGAAAGTATGTAACGTTCATGCCTTTGGTTGCATATGTAAGTTTAGCTGAAAAGAGGATACACGCAAAGACGTTTAAGTCTTCTTCAATATAATTGAAACATCACTATTATTTTAAATTTCTGATATATTTATATTGCACTCATTCAAAAGTCCACAGTCGCTTTTTATAAGTCCATTTTAGGTGTATGCATTATTCAGCGTATTTATATGATTAAAACATACATATAATACAGACACAAAGCAATATATAATACATGCAAACACAAACTCCAATCAGATGTCGATTTTTAATTGCAATTTATGTTTATTTTGACGATGTTTAATAGAGTTTGTGAATTACCCCACCCACACAAATCACAATAAAGAAGTACTCATATGAAATAGAAAATATCGAAGAAGAAGTGTAATACATAGACTATTGTACTAACTACTAACAATCGCAACTATTTGTTAGTATTGGTCCAGTTGTTACAATAGTACCGTCTTAACATACATTTTATTATAGTCATAGCCTATTTTGTTCATGCTGAAATAGTGCAAATTGAATGACCATCAGACGTACGCGGCTACCTCTGTCTTCACGAGGGAACGTGTCTTGCCAAATAAACAAAACTCATTGCCGCCGGCGAGGCTTAAACCCGGGTTCTCCGGATTTCAAGTCCAACGTGCTATCCACTGGACCACAGGCTGTTTGCGCTCAAGAAGTCTGACTGCGATGAAATGTATACATCTAAAATGCTAAAATTTCATTATTTCAATGATACGGTTATATCCAAAAGGCAAGGGTTCACAATAGTCATTCTTTTTTAGCAAATTTGTGTACATTTGTAAAACAAACAGCTCAAAATGTCCTTAGGTTTTTTGATCGTATCTTATAGATTTGTTTACTCTTTGGCTGCAACTGCTTTGGTTATTCAGTAAAAATATGGATACATTCTGAAGTTTCTAAGTAAGTATTTGTATATATTATATATTCTGTGATGAATTATAGAAATTTCCCAGTTTGAGAAAATCTATAACATATCCCTTCCTCTACTGTGCTATCTCGCCTAGTGTGCAAGATAGCACAGTAGACAAATGTTATGAACTAAACAATAGACGTCACGATATTACGTCACGAATTGAAGTCATGATATTACTCCACGCTGTCGCCAAAGGAGTGACAGAAGAAGGAATACTTGTGTCAAAAGACGATTGGAAAGAAATTCATCATATAATCTATATTATATAGTTTAATTAACATTTCTGTCGTGATACGGAAAATAATTCACTCGTGAGAAATATTCTTGCGATATAGAAACTCGTGCGAAAACGCACTCGTTTCTATATCGCAAGAATCTTTCTCACTCGGGAATTATTTCCCGTTTCGCTTCAACAATGTTAATTAAACTCTATATATATTTACAAAACACTTAGGTGTACCATTTACTATTTTTTCTCTGTGTTGATTTCATTGGTAACGATTTCCTTTTCGATGGGATATACTTTTAATTACACTGTCTTGTCAAGAAGGGTTAATATCGTGGTTGTGTATATATAACATCAATTTAAGTTAACAAATAGGTCGTCTTGCCTACTGACCATTCCAAGTCGCTCACCCTGTATTCACCACTCTTTATGTTTGTATATTCTCCCATTCATAGACAGTTTAATTTGATTTTTTTTATTTAGTTTGTTGTACAGTGCTAACTTACGGTGCAATTGCGTTTGAGTACTGTTGTTTATGTAGGACTATTTTTCTCATTTTATGTATACATAGATGCTGACTAAGCTACAGTAGTCAACGTAGTGTATCCAACGCTTCACGTGTATACCCAATTGGTCCATACATTGTTTTTCCATGACAATGCAGCAGTCTTCTTTGTAGTTTTATTATGTGGATTTATAAAATATACGACTTGTAAACATCGTTTAACTAGACATTTAGTTATCATAACAGTTTCAATTGTTTTAATTGATTTATGTCTTTGTAATGTAATACCTCATCACAAGTCCCATTCTTGATAAATATTGCTCTTCTTAAACCTAACTATGAAGCGAATTTATAAAAAGAAAAGTGTACAACTGCAAGTAATAAACAAGAGGCCAAAGGGCCTTGACTCGTCCTCGCCTCAAAGTGCTTACATGTTAAAGAAACAATTGCAACACTTTCCTAATATATTTATAATAATAACTCTATGTAAAACTGTGACTGGGGTCAACTTTTACCCCAAGTCACAGTTTTACCCCCAGTATCATCATTTGGACGAACTAATTAAAGGACCATAAGCTTACACTACATGCAAAATATTAGACGGAGATTTTTTATTTTTTTAATGGCTTTACTCATAGGGCAGGACGAAACTTGAGACAAGGATGAACAATTGAACATACTTAGTAGAGAACCATAAGCTTATGCTACATGCAAAATATTAGACATCTAGCTCTGGTCGTTTCAGAGAAGATTGTTTTTAACGATTTTAATATAGAACTCTATGTAAATATGCGACGCCTGGGGTGTGGCCGAATATGACCCCAATGTCACCATTTTAATTGTTCTCGAGTCTCACACGATCTCACAGACACGATTTTTCATGATCAGGTCACGGTGACATTGACCTTAGATTTACTGACTTCAACATAAATATGGTTCATACTCTTACCGTGGGAGTCAACACATGACGTTTGAATATATTTGTTTCAGGGAAAATAGAATTAAGGTGCGGACAATGGTTTTCATGATCGGGTCAGTGACCTTGAAATTTGATCTCAAACTAAATAAGGATCATTCTCTCACCAAATGCAGTCAACCCATGTAGTTTCATGATAAATAAATTTGCTTCGGTATATAAAGAGTTACATTGTGGCCAAGGTATTTCATGATCGTTTCAGGGTGACATTGACCTTTGACCTATTAACCTCAAAAGGTGTATTCGTCGTGTCACAGGCAGTCATGAGATTCATTTCAAGAGATTTGCTTCAGGAAGAGAGAAGCTACAGTGCGAACAATGTACATGTGTTTCATTATCTGGTCAGTGACCTTGACCTTTGACCCACTCAAAATCACAATGATCACCCTCACGCCACAAGCAGTCCATCCATTAATTTTCATGAGATTTGCTTCAGGGAAAGTGGACTTACAGTTAACAACATTTTACATTTTCATGTTACGGTGACCATGACCTCTGACCTGCTGACCTCAAAATCAAGTCATCATTCTCTCACCAATGACTCAACCCATGAAGTTTGATGAGATTTGCTTCCGGGGAAGTGGACAGTGCAGACAAGGTTTTTTCATTATTGGGTCACGGCGCCCTTGACCTTCAACATTCGATATGCACATCCTGATGCTTCGTACAAAGTTTCGTCAAAATCCAGCAAGTAACGCAGGCAAGATTTGGGACGGACGGACCAAATATAATCTGTCTCACCTACCACTTCGTGGTATTTTAGTTCAGATGTATACAACTGAGAGAACATAAGCTTCAGCATTGACTCTGGTCGGAGGTGTACATGGATACTTCTTCCACAAAACTTGCACTCTCAGGGTGGGGGATCACATGGTTTCAAAATAGCGTAACAGGCGAAAAACATCCCGCTTCGAAGTAAGACTTTCTTTATATTTTCTTTATTACTTAACACATTTGCATGTAATAAAGCGCAAAGTTTGCGGAATTTTCTGCTTTCCATAACTTTGATTGTAGATGAATGTTCTATAGATTGTTTGTTTAGTCCGTCCGCATTTCCGAAATGTAATTTCTTGAGTCGGTCTCATACACTGGAATGAACAGGTTTTCAATATTTTCGACTTAAGATATACTCATTTGCATCAGTTATAGTTCCGCAACTTTGCTTTATAAACAAAAAAGTCATAACTACCACAATTTAAAAGGTACATGTGCCAAAGTGAAAATAATTATGGAATTTCGAAAATGATCTCGAACACTGGAGGCGTGAAAAGAGATCTCGTGCACTTGTGCATTCGTAATTTTTTGTGTGCTCATAATACTTGACGGTTTATTTGTGTGCTCATTTACTTGTACATTTCTGGTCATTTTAGGTGCCAATGATATTGTCTGTGTGGCGTACAAGCAGCATACGAGTAACATTATGGGTAAGATTTTCTCAATAATTTACTTACTATTTCAAATATATGAATGTATGTCGTAAATAAATTGCTTTTACGACATATAAGACTTACATAGCACGAGAACTCAGCCCGAGTGCGCGGCTGAATATATAACGGTGAAGGTAATGCGGCGTACTATGTTTTACATCATGTTTATATTTGTTTACTTTTTGTTGGCTATGTCGGTCACTTGTAACATGACGAAATGATCAGAGCCAGTCGAAGAACAACTGTGTATAGACCTCACGAACATGTGTGTAGATACCACACTAGCCTGGTTCCCTACAAAGGCAATCTCGATTTCCGCTCGCTAACATCTATTACAGTTTGGCAATTTCCGGTTGTACGGTAACTGCATGACATATTTTCGAAACGTTCATGGGTATTCGGTGAAGATCGGAAATTCCAACATGAAGTATAATTTATTTTTATCGGGATACAAACACCAGGTATAACTGATTTTATTGGAATCGAGGTTTAGCCGAGGTTCTATTAAAACAGCTATACCGAGGGTTGGAATTCTCGATCTGGACTGAATACCCATTATTGATTATTTTTATTCTTGCAAATCATTGGCATTGTGTGGTTGACGTTGCCAATTACTAAAGTTTGCCATGTTCTCTTACCCAGCGACGTCAGTTATCTGTTGAGGTTATTAACGTCATTGTGGGTATCTTTCCCGTACGAAATCTGTTAACTTTTCGACCTGATGTTCACACTGAAGATTTTACACGACAACTAGAAAACTCGGAAGTTTTTGCGCGATCATTATCATGATAATCATCAACTATAGTTCAACTTTTCACTCTGAACCTGTAAACTATAAGTGCGAAAAGTAGACATTTTAATATTAAGGTTCGACGTTTCGTGGTAGGATAATTTTATCCGGAGCGATATACGGTCTAAAAGTGGATTAAGTGGTCCGAGTATTAACTTTCATACCCCATCCAACCCCTAAAACGGGGTTGGCTATGGTATTAAATGAAACCTTAATTTCGGCTTTAAAAGTTTGCACATTATAAGATTAAAACATTTAATAGGTAATTTTAAACAGGTTATCCCACTGATTCAGTAAAAAAATGTTTGTTTAAATTTTTGTTTTATTGTCGGAATATCCGTTAATATCATCCTGCTAATATAAGCTTTCACATCGCTTAATGGAATTAAAGCGGGACCACGTAATGTTACCTACACACCGAGTGAAAATGGCGGATTAGGCAAACTTACCTCATATCAATATTTCTCTCAAGGCATAGAGAAAGTAAATCAGTATGGTATTAATGCCTGGTGTAGTCGAAAGGAGTCCAACTATATAATCCCTAACTTTTTGTTGCGATAAAAGGCACTTTAGAGCTATTTAAGGCCTGTTTTTTTTCTGACTTAAATGACTTTATTGACTTGTTTGTGAGAGCTAAGAACCAGTTGCATGGTTGTATGAGTTTATTTATCAACTTGAAAGTTAAGTGAAAGTAGGATACATGTATGAGGTGCCAATGAATGCAGTTTGTTCACGGTGTCAAGAAAGATCAGAATTTTCTTTTCTTATATGCCATATCATATGACCCCTACTTTTCTCAGCAGTTTTCTAGAAAGGAAGGTCATATCTCTAAGAATATGTAAGTGAATCTTAGTTTGAAAAAAGTATGATAATGGACCTTTGGAAACGGCCGAGCACGACACATACAAAATATTGCAGTCTCGGTTTGATTGAGACTGTTCATGAGCGGTAGTGAAATATGCTAGCTACCGCTCACGCCCTCTAGCCCCGGGTTGAGCAGAACTCAATATTCATAAAATCAATAGTACACAATTGACCTTCATTTTGAAAAAAACGGCAAACTAGTAAGCTTGGACAGTATTGTACATGACGCAATGGGATTTGTTTTTTTCAGGTTGTGTACCAGAAGTTAAACAAATCTCACAGAGTCCTGTACACCAGTTTCCAAGCTTTCTGACGGCATAATGAGAATTTTCATTTTCTCTCGGATTCTTACCTAAACGGTATTTTACTTTTTAGCTCCAACAGGAAATACTTCAAGATGTTTTAAAACGTGTTTTGACTGTTTTTCGCATGTATATTGCTTTTCAGTCCTAAAACTAATATAACAACTAATAATAACGATCACATTTGTAACAACAGTGTGTCGGTTTTGTTATATCCAGACTAATAAAAGTTTGTTTGGCATTTTACATATTGTAATATCCGACGGATGGCCTTTGGATGGACATTAAGAGACACGCACTATATGTATATATATTTAATAACTCTTAATACTACATCTTGGTACAATGGAGTCTAATACATGCTGCTATCTGAGACAATAACCTCCAGCTAATTTGCATATGAGGTCTGGCTACAATGTAAACATGCACTGTACAACACTACACATATCCAGACCATACATACTTCGAAAGGCATGTGTTCTTTTTAAAGACCTTGTCCCCTTCGTAACTCAAACTCCTAACTGTTTTTGAATGCAAGGTTGAGTTTCACCTTGCATGCATAGCCATTGCTTTTGGCGCCTCCTCATCGCCATCTGGCGGATAATCCAAGTTTTTTTTCTCATAAATAGAGGATTCTATCCCAAAATATTTCAGAAATTCCGAAAGTCCTGTAATTTGTTACAAGTATAAAAAGCCTATTAGAAATATTATTTTCAACTTCAACAAAATAGTTTCTGACCTTGATATAGTACATAATACTCCTAAGGAATGTGAATGCAACACATCAAAATTTTGCTATGCTCCAGCAGGTCATGTCATCCCTTGTAATTTTGATATTGTTGATAAACGTATTCGACATTTGTTTTCGAAAGGTCCTAAATATAGATTACTTTCAACTATTGATTTTAATGCCTGCCCAGATCGCCCACTCTATTGAAGATTTTAGTATCAAATGGTGTCGTAGAGAACATGCTGACCCAAACTCGCTTTCTACTTAGAAAGTCAATTCTTACAATAATAGATACACGTATTAACTTTTATAATGCTAACCCCTCTTTACTACCTCCGAGACCTAGGTTTTCCTTTCGTAATTTAAAATCGGGAATTCAGGAATTTCATAATAAATTTGTTTTAGTTCCTGCAGATAAAGCAGCTTATAATGTAATTATTGTTTGACGCCTACATTACGTCAATGTTTTATCTCTGGAACTCGGCAGCACCAATTCGTATACTCCAGTTAATTCTAATGAGGATGATGTTTCCGCACATATCACTCAGTGCACTACTTTCAAGGCTGGTGTAAACGATAAGCAAAATAAACTGCCTACTATGTACTGGATTCCTAAATTACATAAAAATCCGTATAAGGCTCGCTTTATTTCTAATTCTAGTGCCTGCACCACAACAAACATCTCCAAACTTTTAACTTCTTCTCTTACTGCCGTTAAACACCACGTTAAACTATATTGTGATAAAACTTATGAAAACTCTGGGATTAGTTAAGTTTCATCACTTAGTACTTATGACTTCTCTACACTATATACAACCTTACCACATCATCTTGTTAAAGACAAGCTCATTTCTATTATTTAAAAAACATTCGCTAGAGAAAATACTACATTTTTGGCATGTAATAATATTAAAGCGTTTTTTACTAACGGCAGTTTAGACAAGTATACTATGTGGACTTGCTATGAAGTTTGTGAAGCACTCATCTTCCTATTAGATAATATTTTCGTCAGGTATGGTACCACCGTTTAGACAAATTGTTGGTATCCCTATGGGTACGAAATGTGCACCACTTGTCGCAGATTTGTTTTTATTTTGCTATGAAAGGGATTTCATGTGGAGTCTTTCACCAGATACCCAGGCAGATGTAATGACAGCTCTCGGTATCTGGATGACATATTGAACATTGACAACCCTTTCTTTCCAACTATTGTTGATAATAATTATCCTAAAGAACTTCAGCTGAATAAAGCTAATATATCTGATAATAACTCTTCTTTTCTTGATTTAGATCTCTCGATTGAAAATGGTCAAATAATTAGCAAAATCTATGACAAGAGAGATGATTTTAATTTTGACATTGTTAATTACCCCCACTTGGATGGGGATGTTCCCGAGCAACTTCTTATGGGGTATATGTGTCTCAACTTATTCGTTTTTCAGGAGCTTGTACCCGAGTTGAGGACTTTAATATTCGTAATATTTGTATAACTGAAAAGCTACTCAATCAGGGTTACCGTTACCATAAACTTCGTAAAATCTTTGAAAAATGTTATTATCGTAACACGGATCTTCCTTCAAAATATAAAAGTAATTTAAGGACTCTTCTGCGACAAGGACTCTCACAACCAGACTTCTATGGTGATGTGATTTATAAACTTCGTAAGATTCTTGGTCATGATCACTTTTATACTATCTTTGTTAAACTTATTAAAAAGTTTATCAAAAGAGGTTATGACCCTATCATTTTGCAACGTACTGCATGCTTGTTGGTGGACCCTTTTACAGTTCGCCACTATGCTTTCCTCTTTAATTGTACGATGACCGGACAGGCTGTGGACCCTATGATGACGCCTACCTAAAGCCCATTGGGACGGTGGCGTTTGATGTTTGTCTATGATCTTTCCTGTCGTGGTTTATTCTCTTGTTGCTCTGGCTTCTGCCAAGTCATTGAGTACCTTCATTGTGACTTTCTAGGCTATTGTTGTTTTGTATTATATTTACACGAGCATATTTGTGTTTTACTTATATTGCCTATTGATGCTGCCTTGTTGGTTAGAGATTAGACCATGGCGGGGATTTCTTTATTTACACTGTCCTGTTTTAATGGGATGACAGTAGGGTAAGTGTGAGGTTTGGTGCACACTAGAACCGGTTTAAACCACCAGTGGCCTTTGTTGCCATTGACCGCTCCAAGGCGGTAGCCCTATTGTCAACCTTTTTGTGTTTGTGATGTCGCTTGCATTTTTTATTACTTTTGCCTTCTCGTTTGTCTGTTTGCGTGTTTGTTTTTGTGTTTTGTGGTTGACTGTCGTCCTTGAATGCTGCTTTCCCTGTCCGAAATCAAGTCGTACATGTATGCTGATCTATGCTAGACCAACGTATTGGATGCTGCAAACAATACATATAAACAGGTCGAGAAACTCTACAAAAATCTCGTTATGTATGAGTAGAGGGCGATTATTTTTCAAGCGATTGCAAGGTTTTCTCATCAAGGGAGAAACACGATGTGACGTCACGCGCGCCTTCCCTTATATTCGCGCAAAGAGCCGATTCAGTCAACCCAAATTAAACAGATTTCCGGGGGAAGTGTTGTTTGAATATATTTATTATGTACACTTTTACATAGCAACAACTATTTCAAAAAGTGTTTTATTGATTCACGATGTCAATGAATTATTATTAATGATAAGATGAAATAAAAAAACATGTTTTGAAACCACTGGATTGTTATTCTGTTGAAATATAGTATATGTCTTTATTCATGTGTCAAGCTCCAGATTATCCAGTTTTCATTCATAATGACAAATGTTTAAACAGAGTTGCATTTTGATTGATAGGATGTTTTTTTTTATTTGCATGCATATTTTAAAAAAGAAATTCATGTCCATTTTCAAAAACATATTATGGAGTCTTAAGCCTATTACTTTTCTCAGTAATGTTTGGTGATTTCGGGCACTGTTCTTACAAAATGATTTAATGTATTGTTTGTAAACATGTATTTCGAAATCGACTAATTCATGAAACTGCATATGGATGTGGCATTTTAACCTACTTCATTCAGCTAGGTTCTCCCGCGTCTCCGTGGCCGAGTGATTAACTACGTTGCGTTGTAAACCTTCTCGCCTCTCACCGCTGCGGGTTTGAATCCAACTGGGTGCCCGACTTTAGGTGAGGAAGTGTCGATTATTACCTATGGCGGGATGTGTACAGTACTGGTTCTACCCAGGAAAGTGGGTGGTCTTCCTCCACCACAAAAAATCGACCGTCATATAACTTACATGTGTTGAAAATGACGTAAAACACCATACAAACCATTTAAGTTCTGTTCTGTTTCTTGGTGTTGCTGTTTTTTTTATCAAAATTATGGCCACTTTCACCCGTGTATTTACTTAGTCAATTTCAGTTCTTTTTCCACCTATAAATTTGTATTTTTATTTTTTTAGTAAATACTATAGTAAAGTTTCTTTTCAATGTGTGGGACAGACATAGGGAAGTTGAATCAACGGGTAGTGCCTCTTGTTAAGTTATTTGTCCCTGTAGCAGAAGGCGTTTTCTAGGTTACGCCACTGACCCCTGATTATAGAATGTCTGTCTACAAAATGTACATAGAAATAGCTATTTTACTTAATAGTTGCTCTACCATTCTCACCGGTCTGATATGTCTGTTGACAATTTCATCAACGTATTTAATATATTTATTACTTTCCTTATGTTCTCCTTCCTTGACTATTGGAAGCAATATTTTGGAAGAAAAAACTTGCCCACAAGTAACTGGCTTCTAATTTAATATGCACAATAGGTCCCATAACACTTTTGACTTCCTACAATTGTAACCAATTTAAAGCCGTTGTAACAGATTGTCCGTAATTTGGCCTTTGACTTTTTGTTGTTAACACTCTAGCACCTTCATTATATATCCGATATTTATCAAACTTGGTCAGTGTCTTAATATCCATGAGAGCTCGGACAAGTTCGATACACCAGTAACTGCCCTTGATACAAAATAAAAAACACACCATAATTTGCCTTCTGAACACTCCAGCACCTTCATGTTGCATGTGATATTTACCAAACTTGGTCAGAGTCTTTATATTAATGAACGGTCAGACAAGTTCGAAAACCATCCATAATGGATCATGAACGCGAGAGTTATTGTCCATGATTTAATGGAAAATCCTATATTTTGCATTGTGGACACTAGCCCCTTCATTTTGCATCCGATCCTTACCGAACTTGGCCACAGTCTGTCTTTATATTAATGAAGGCTCAGACAAGTTTGTAAACAACCCATATCGGTTAATACAATGCAGAGTTATTGCTCTTGTTTTAATGGAAAATCCTATAGTTTGCCCTGTGAACTCTTAATATAGTCCCCTCGCTGTGCATCCGGTCTTTACCAAACTTGGTCACAGTCTTTATATCAACGAAAGCGTGTACCTTACTAAAAACTACATATATCGTATAATAAACACGATGTGACGTCACGCGCGCCTTCCCTTATATTCGCGCAAAGAGCCGTTTCAGTCAACCCAAATTAAACAGATTTCCGGGGGAAGTGTTGTTTGAATATATTTATTATGTATACTTGTACATAGCAACAACTATTTCAAAAGTGTTTTATTGATTCACGATGTCAATGAATTATTATTAATGATAAGATGAAATAAAAAAACATGTTTCGAAACCACTGGATTGTTATTCTGTTGAAATATAGTATATGTCTTTATTCATGTGTCAAGCTCCAGATTATCTGAGTTTTCATTCATAATGACAAATGTTTAAACAGAGTTGCATTTTGATTGATAGGATGTTTATTTTTTATTTGCATGCATATTTTAAAAGAGAAATTCATGTCCATTTTCAAAAATATATTATGGAGTCTTAAGCCTATTACTTTTCTCAGTAATGTTTGGTGATTTCGGGCACTGTTCTTACAAAATGATTTAATGTATTGTTTGTAAACATGTATTTCGAAATCGACTAATTCATGAAACTGCATATGGATGTGGCATTTAAACCTACTTCATCCAGCTAGGTTCTCCCGCGTCTCCGTGGCCGAGTGATTAACGACGTTGCGTTGTAAACCTTCTCGCCTCTCACCGCTGCGGGTTTGAATCCAACTGGGTGCCCGACTTTAAGTGAGGAAGTGTCGATTCTTACCTATGGCGGGATGTGTACAGTACTGGTTCTACCCAGGAAAGTGGGTGGTCTTCCTCCACCACAAAAAATCGACCGTCATATAACTTACATGTGTTGAAAATGACGTAAAACACCATACAAACAAACTATTTAAGTTCTGTATGTTTCTTGGTGTTGCTGGTTTTTTTATCAAAATTATGGCCACTTTCACCCGTGTATTTACTTAGTCAATTTCAGTTCTTTTTCCACCTATAAATTTGTATTTTTATTTTTTTAGTAAATACTATAGTAAAGTTTCTTTTCAATGTGTGGGACAGACACAGGGAAGTTGAATCAATGGGTAGTGCCGCTTGTTAAGTTATTTGTACCTGTAGCAGAAGGCGTTTTCTAGGTTACGCCACTGACCCCTGATTATAGAATGTCTGTCTACAAAATGTACATAGAAATAGCTATTTTACTTAATAGTTGATCTACCATTCTCACCGGTCTGATATGTCTGTTGACAATTTCATCAACGTATTTAATATATTTATTACTTTCCTTATGTTCTCCTTCCTTGACTATTGGAAGCAATATTTTGGAAGAAAAAACTTGCCCACAAGTAACTGGCTTCTAATTTAATATGCACAATAGGTCCCATAACACTTTTGACTTCCTACAATTGTAACCAATTTAAAGCCGTTGTAACAGATTGTCCGTAATTTGGCCTTTGACTTTTTGTTGTTAACACTCTAGCACCTTCATTATATATCCGATATTTATCAAACTTGGTCAGTGTCTTAATATCCATGAGAGCTCGGACAAGTTCGATACACCAGTAACTGCCCTTGATACAAAATAAAAAACACACCATAATTTGCCTTCTGAACACTCCAGCACCTTCATTTTGCATGCGATATTTACCAAACTTGGTCAGCGTCTTCATATTAATGAACGGTCAGACACGTTCGAAAACCATCCATAATGGATCATGAACGCGAGAGTTATTGTCCTTGATTTAATGGAAAATCCTATATTTTGCATTGTGGACACTAGCCCCTTCGTTTTGCATCCGATCCTTACCGAACTTGGCCAGAGTCTGTCTTTATATTAATGAAGGCTCAGATAAGTTTGTAAACAACCCATATCGGTTAATACAATGCAGAGTTATTGCTCTTGATTTAATGAAAAATCCTATAGTTTGCCCTGTGAACTCTTAATATAGTCCCCTCGTTGTGCATCCGGTCTTTACCAAACTTGGTCACAGTCTTAATTTCAATATTTCGTATGTGTCGTGCTCGGCCGTTTCCAAAGGTCCATTATCATACTTTTTTTATATCAACGAAAGCGTGTACCTTACTAAAAACTACATATATCGTATAATAAACACGATACTTATTGGCCTTGATTTAATGGCAATGTCCTATATTTGCCTCTTGAACATATTTCATTTGATCTTTACTAAATTTGGTCAATATATTTATATAAATAAAAGCTTGGACAAGTTACAAACCAGTTGCATCAGACTAGACACAGCAGAGTTATAGCCCTTGATTTTTAAAAAAAAAATTCAACTATTCAAGCAAGTAGAGTGATACAGGCCCTCTTGTGCGTCTTGTTCCAATACAGTCTCTCCTATCAAGCCCTGCATTCTCAGTACTTTCAATACCTTGATTCTAAGAGTATATGTAAGAGTTGATGCAAGTTCGGTAACACCATAAGACATTGTACTACGTTGCGATTGAATGGAGATGGACAGACATAAACACATACAGACATTCTGATGGGTGAATGTTCAGATGAATGGATAGACAGACATTTATGCATGCTTCTTGTTAAACACAACTGGTTTTAATTTTTTACAAAATGTATATGAACAACCTGTCGCAACGGGTTTACAATATCAACATCATACAAAATGGATGCATTTCAGTCATAGTGAATTTTAAAACATGGCTGTAAAATCGTTTATAGACAGGACAAAAACCGCTTGATATGTTGATTGACGTGATAAATACTAGAGGGTAAACTATATCAGTTTTTATGTACTTAACAAATTAAGATTGAAAGCAATTGAACTGAACTGGGTTTTAAGGCGCACCAACACATGAAAGGTTATATGGCGCCTAACAGACATGAACATGCCAGGCTCATCCTCCATGTACATATGATAAGATTGAAAGTAAATAAGCCTTATATAATACAAATGTCTAATCCTGAATGTGTACGGCAGAAAGCTTATGTAATCGTAACATCTCCATTATATAACACAATTATTAAAATGTGATATTATAGTTGACTAAAACAGCATCCATATTAGTCTACTCATATTCATGAATAATTCATACTGCAACCTCCACTGAGGGAGAGAAATACCTGCTATCCAAACTGCGTAGATGAAATAATGTAAAGTATATCTTTTGAATATTTAAAACTATTCAATTCGTAACCAGACATATACTTTGATATGTCTGGTTTTAAATTAAAAAGAACGATAATGCATATCTTTCAGCGCATATTTCATATTGAAAAGACCTGGGAGCAAGAAATTGTATCACCCTGCGAATAATGACACCGGTTAAACATCCACAAAAGCAAACACTTGTCACTCGAACGAGATTATATCATAGCGGTTAGCGGGTACAGGGGAAGGTGCGCCTGAGAGTTTGTACAATTATACACGTGCATCCCTAATACGTTTGTTGAGTACATATGCACCGGATATCCCTAATACGTTTTTTCCAACCGAAGTAGAGACACAGACACGTATCCTTAATTCGTCCGAATTAGGGACACACCAACATCAATATATCGCAGCGCCTATCCCATACATTATATACTGTGCAAAATAAATTTAGCACATCATGTCATTTCCATAGACGAGATACAAAATTCGTGTTTATAAATACAATTTTTTTAATATGTTATTGGTTTAACTCCTAAAACCGAAGGAAACACTATTTAATTAATAATAATATTACGGACATGCGCATATTATCACTGTGTGCTGATCATTTCCTTTTCTTTTTTTTTTATGAATTATGCTCCTTTGATCAGGACTACCGTTAACATAAACTTCTAAATTCCTTTGGACAATTGTATTAACACTGATCTACTTTTAAAATATAAGAGTAATCTCAGAACTATTCTGCGACAAGGACTATCACAACTGGACTTCGTGACTCGACATGATTTACAAACGTCAAAAGATTCTTGGACATGGACATTTTCATTCAATCTGTATTAAATGAGTCGACCACTAAACATGCAGTGAGTTGCAAAATGATAGGGTCATAGCCTCTTTTGATAAACTTTCTATCATTTTGCAACGCACTGCATGTTTAGTAAAAGAGGCTATGACCCTATCGTTTTGCAACGCATATTTAGTGGTTGTTGACTCATTTACAGTTCATTACTATGCTTTTCTCTTTGGTTGTGTGATGTAACATTTAATGTTCATCATCAATCGTGTCGTGTCGTGCCCTAATGGTTTATGTTTCGTTGGCTTCTGCCAACTTACTTCTTTTTGTCTTTCTATGCTTTGTTATTCATATATACATGATCATTGTGTTATAGTGCCTAATTATATTGTTAACGGATGTCTTTATTTACACTTAAATGGGATGCTAATAGTGTTAGAATGTGGTTTGGTGCACCCTATAACTTGGTTTAAACAACTAGCGGCCCAAGACGGTACTCCTATTCGCCACTGACCGTACCAAGACGGTACTCCTATTGGCCTCTGACCGTACCAAGGCGGTACTCCTACTGGCCACTGACCGTACCAATGCAGTACTCCTATTGGCCACTGACCGTACCAAGGCGGTACTCCTATTAGCCATTGACCGTACCACTGCGGTACTCCTATTGGCCACTGACCGTACCAAGGCGGTACTCCTATTGGCCACTGACCGTACCAAGGCGGTACACCTATTGGCCACTGACCGTACCAAGGCGGTACACCTATTGGCCACTGACCGTACCAAGGCGGTACTCCTTTTGGCCACTGACGGTACAAATGCGGTACTCCTATTGGCCACTGATCGTACCAAGGCGGTACTCATATTGGCCACTGACCGTACCAATGCGGTACTCCTATCGGCCACTGACCGTACCAAGGTAGTACTCATATTGACCACTGACAGTACCAAGGCGGTACTCATATTGGCCACTGACCGTACCAAGGCGGTACTCCTATTGGCAACCTTTATGCTTATTATGTCTCATACTTTGCATGCATGTTTCCTGGTAATTGTTGATTTTGTTTTTGGTGGACTGCTCTCTGAATGCTACATGCCTGTTTGACATTTATACCTACGTGTACAGTGTTGCAATCAAATGTTAAAATTGTTAGAAATCTTGCTATTTTTATTTTTAAAAGCTTTCAAAAAAGAAACGAAACTTACGATATTACATAGAATTTCTCCTCTTAAAATAATACTTGTTGGACTAGTTGCTTATTTATCATATAATGTCAAATGACATGTCTGATGTGAAAAGTCATATACTTTGCTACTTTGATGAAAGCCTTACGTTAAGATAAGAAAACATAAGGTTATAACGATTATCTGTATAAATATATGTACGAAAATAACAAAGACGTTCATTTGGCCAGATTTTAATGAAACTTTGCAGTGATGATCAGTATCAAATCTAGTTTTGTATATCGTCACCGTGTTCCAGTTGAATGATTTTTGACAGAGTTATGGCCCTTTAAAGGTTTTAATACACACACTTTGTCCGGACTTTTTTTTCCTGAACTCCTGGCCGGATTTCAGCGAAACCTTGCAGGGATGATCAATACCAGGCCTTGTGGTGCATATCATCACTATGTTCCGCATGAATGTTTTTTGGCTGAGTTATGGCCCCTTAAAGATTTTAATACACAAATTGTGTACGGACTACGTTCTCTGAACCCCTGACCGGGTATCAGTGAAACTTTGCAGGGATGATCAATACCAGGCCTAGGTTGTGCATTTCATCATCGTGTTCCGGTTGAATAATTTTTGCGGAGTTATAACCCTTTAAAGGTTTTGATACACAAACGTTATCCAGATTAGTCTCTTCTGAACTCCTGGCCGAATTTGAACGAATTTTGGCAGGGATGAGGAATTCCAAGCCTAGTTGCGCCTATCATCCCTTTGTTCTGGTTGCTAGGAATCTTTATGTGAGGAAGCTATCGAGCTAGCTTGCGGAACGTCGGTGGTTCTATCAGATGCCCGCCCGTGCACGAAAATTGCCCGGAGGGGCACCTGGGGTCTTCCTCCACCAGTAGAAGCTGGAAAGTCGCCATATGACCTTAGCTGTTGGTACGACTATAAAATCCAATTCAATTGTTCTGGTTGACCGAGTTATGGTCTAATATACACAAACGTTATCCAGACAATTCTTCCTAATAGTAGAGCAAATTTCAGGATTTTTTGGGAGGTACTCGGACCCAAGGTATAACAAGCACTGTCATAAATCAAAATGTTCGGCATAGTTTGAAGTTTTTGGGATTACCAGCATAAATTTGATTTTTTGGTGCTTACTCCTCAATTCAAGATGCTGTCCAAGATGGCCGTTTGTTTTTAGAAAACGAGATATAAAACGGAAAAATGAATGTAGGGATTGTTTTCCCCTCAAAACTCAGTAAATGGTTATAAAACGGACTGATTATTTCATAGGAAGTAAAATAAATTTTAAAAATGTTCACCTTTTATAATTTAGAGGTCAAAATCTAGATCAAAAGGTCAAATTAGTGCAACAAATGACAATTGACTATACAAAAGTTAGTACTGGGACAACAATGTTTGGTATAACACACATTATGATACACCAAAACAATTGTAAGAAAGAGTTCTTTAAATAAATGATTTTAAATTTGACCTTAGTAGAGGATATACAGAGATATTCAAGATGGTGTCAAATTACAAGTATTTATTAATTACGCAAAATGTGAGCATGTTTCAAAAAAATAAGTTAAGGTATGTTATATTGAAATATGCTTAAATATAAAAAGGAATTTGTTAAACATTAAGATACATTTTAAAAAGGTTCACATTTTATAATTTAGGGGTCAAAATCTAGGTCAAAAGGTCAAATTATTTCAAATTAGTGCAACAAATGACAACTGGCTGTACAAAAGTTAGTCCTGGGAAATTTTGTTTTTGGTATATCACACATTATTATACACCAAAACAATTGTAATAAAGAGTGCTTTAAACAAATGATTTTAAATTTCATCGATTTGTTTAAAACTCGCGGCGTCCTGATGTCTTTCTGCATAATTTGCAACTAAATTGAGGACAAACAGAGATATTTAAGATGGCGTCCAAGATGGCACCAAATTACAAGTATTTATCAATTACGCAAAATGTAAGAATATAATAATTTAAGGTACTTTATTTTAAATAATTCAAAATGTCTATGCCGTAAGAAGTAAAATAAATAAATCAAATTCATCTTTCCTAATCTAGGGGTCAAAATCTAGGTCAACAGGTCAATTTAGTGAGAAAAGTGAGGGTTGACTATACAAAAGTTTGGATTGGGACAATATTTTTTTGTATAATATTCATTAAATTTAAAAGCATCGTTTAGGTGGAAAAAAGTGTAAGCTTAAACATATCTGAGTTATGTGAGTAAGATAACAACATAGTTAATATTGATGCTGCTTACTCGGAGAGGGCATAGGCCCGAGTTTGAACCTTCCCATGTAAAAGGAAGAACAAGACTGTGTACCGTAAGATATTTGCTGGTGATAGAAGTGTTTCATAGATGGCTGCCTTTTAAACCTGATATAACGAAGAAAGCATCTCGAAGAAAATTGTACTCCCTCTAAATTTAGTAAAATTGCTGTTAAAAAAACTGTCAATACGAAACAAACCAGTATACAATACAACAAACCCCCTTATAATTTAGGTGTCAAAGTAAAGGTCAATGTCAAATTAGTGCCAAACAAATACAAATGTTAGTATTGAGATAATACATACATATAAATTATAAAAAATACATGGCTGTATTTAACTGCGGACGCTCACTAAGTTTTGTCAGGTTGAAAACACATGTACCTTGAACTGTTAAAAGGAAAATACGACACTCATGATTTGTTTAAAACTCGCGGCATCCTGAGAGTCTTTCTGCATAATTTGCAATTGTGTTATCATTAATATTAACTATTAGAATAGATCAGATCAAATTGTGTTTGACAAGTTTGAACAAATTTATTATCAAAATTCCATTAGGCAAATAGCCCATGAGGATATAATTTTTTTAAATGTTTCTAATTTCTTTTTGACAGTCAGAGTTAACAAAATGTTTTTGCATATTTGGTCTATCCCAGTAATATTTTTTGATATATTGTTTTCTAAACTCCGAGTATATAGGACATTCTAACATAAAATGAAACTCGTCTTCTAGGACATTACAAAATTTACATTTTCTCTCATTTACCGGAATTCTATTAGGTTTATTCCAACGTCCTGCTTCTATTTCTAGTCTGTGCGAGGATACTCTTAATTTTGCCATGGCAATTCTAAATTTTGATATATTACAAATATTAAGATAAGGTTGAAACTTAAAAACACATATACAGTTGTAAAAGCGTACTCTGCTTGAACCAGCTAGTCTACTATTCCAAGTTTGGGTAAAGTTGTCATGTAATCTCTGTTTAACAACATACAGAAACAATTTAGGATTACCCACCGTTTGGGCTAACCACGCATCATTGAAACCCATAATGCCTAATATATCTCTAATTAAAGATGCCCAATTGTTTATGTTGGGTTGAGCATTTATATCATTTAACATCAAAACACATATTTGTTTTACAAAATTGCATATGTACTCTTTCAATGGCAGTCGCATGTAGAAACCGTCAAACTTCAGATCCACAGTTCAAAATGGGTGTAATCAGCTTATCAAACAAATCTAGCCTATGTTCAACCGATAAAACCGTAAATTTGTAAAGACATTTATTCATAAATGTTTCTTCAATGTCATTCAAAAACATTGAGAATAAGAAAGGAGACAAACATTCAAATTGTCTAACCCCTAGTATACAACGATACTCTTTACTCAACAAATTACAATACTTAACTCTTGTTTTCACAGATTGGTACATATAATGAATAATGTTAAACATTTTACCCCGAATTCCCAGTTTAATCATTTTAGTTGAATTGAATTGGGGTTTTAAGGTGCACCAACACATTACAAGTTATATGGCGCCTAACAGGCATGAACATGCCAGGCTCATCTTCCATGTACATCGAGATAAAATATTGAAAATGGGCCTAGAACCTTCTCACCCTGAACTGCAGAGTTGCTGCAAATTCTATCGTAAAAACTCCATTTACGCTGGAGCCACGTTTATTGTTTTTCTGCCACTGCTCAATTGATGTGAGCGAGATGGCACCTGCAACAATGCAGGGATTAATCATTTTAAACCATAGGTTTTCTCGAACTACATAATCAAAAGCTTTTGTAAAATCAACAAACGCACAATAACGTTTTTTACCTGTATTTATAAAATGAGAGATTAATCCATGCAAGACAAACACATTATTCACTGTACCCATATTTGACCTAAAGCCATCTTGCGCTTCAATGTATACACCATAATTTTCAGCCCAGCTTGTGAGCGTTATTCAAACTTCTTGAAAACAATTTACCCAAAGTACTTAATAAGGTACACGATAATTGTCTACATTGTTAATACTTTTTACTTTTTGTGTAAAGGTATAACATGACCCTCTGACCAGCTGTCAGGAAAATATCCTAATTCAAAACATTTATTGAACAATTCACGTAATACCGGTGATAAAATATGCTTACCATGTATACAAAATTCATTTAAAGGTCCGGTCCTCCTGATCGGTTTGACTTAAGTTGGTTTATTCCTTTAATAATTTCTTGTTTAGTAATCTCAATATTTAATTCATTAAATATAATGTTAAATTCATCATTTTCATATCTATTAATAAAATATAATACATCTTCATCAGGTGTAAAGAATTGACTCTGGGTTATTAACAGCTTTAAAATATTGCTCAAAAGCACTAATCTGAATGTTGGGTTGCTTTATTCCAGCACACCTTTTTAGCATATTCCAGTACATCTTATCATTTCTATGTTTAGCCTGTATTAGTTTTTATCATACTCATATATACATTTAGGTATAAGTGACTTGTACTTTGATCTAGCATTTTGATCTCTGTTAACATCGCTCTTGTCTAACCGATATTTATTCAACATATATACAACATTCGATTTACTATAAAAGCATTCATCCGTATACCAAGGACTCTCTGAAGTTGTATCTTTGGATGAATAGTTTTCAGAAGAAATAACCTTATTTTTAAATAAAGGCGAGACAACTTCATCAATAAATTTAGAAAATCCTTCAATACAAGTATTAACATCGTCACTATTTGAACATTCATTTACAGATTGACTAAACCTATACAACCTTTGTGTGATATCAAGGGATGAAAGTTTCTCAACGTAATCATACCTCTTCTCGTTTACAATAAAATAACAGTAAAATGATATATAGGGTCCTATAGAAACCACAGCGTCCGAACGCAATGGCATCGTAGGTGCGCACTGTACTGCAAACAAGGACTAGAAACTACAATGAAAGAGACAAAAAAACAACAGAAAGGGTAGTGAAGACAGGGTTACCGACTTGGAACGGTCAGTAGGCAATAAGGCCTACTGGTTAGCTTGAATCGATTTTATATGCGCACAATCCGCGCTATTATCATGTCTTCAGGGCCCAAATAGACAAGACAGTGTAAACAAAACTACATCCCATCAAAAGGAATTCTCTAACAATAAAGTCCACATCCAGAGAAACAAAATAATAGTCGATATGACTGAAACATCAACAGAATCAACATATTAAACAACAACAACTACTCTCAAGTCGAATACAGAATCAACACTGACACAATAAAATAACAGTAAAGTCGCTATGACTGAAACAACAACAGAATCAACATATTAAACAACAACAACTACACCCAAGTCGAATATGGAATCAACATTGACAACAATAAAACAACAGTAAAGTCGATATGACTGAAACATCAACAGGATGAACATATTAAACAACAACAACTACACCCAAGTCGAATAGGGAATCACCACTGACACAATAAAACAACAGTAAAGTCGATATCAATGAAACATCAACAGGATCAACATATTAAACAACAACAACGACACCCACGTCGAATATGGAATCAAAGCTGACACAATAATACAACGGTAAAGTCGATAAGAATGAAACATCAACAACAGGACGAACATATTAAACAACAACAACTACACCAACGTCGAATAGGGAATCAACATTGACAACAATAAAACAACAGTAAAGTCGATATGACTGAAACATAAACAGGATTAACACATTAAACAACACCAACTAGGGAATCAACACTGACAACAATAAAACAACAGTAAAGTCAATATGACTAAAACATCAACAGGATCAACATATTAAACAACAACAACTACACCCAAGTTGAATAGGGAATCAACACTGACACAATAAAACAACAGTAAAATATATAGGACTGAAACATCAACAGGATCAACATATTAAACAACAACAACTACACTCAAGTCGAATAGGGAATCAACACTGACAACAATAAAACAACAGTAAAATAGATAGGACTGAAACATCAACAGGATCAACATATTAAACAACAACAACTACACCCAAGTCGAATAGAGAATCAACACTGACACAATAAAACAACAGTAAAGTCGATATAAAAGAAAGATTAGCAGAATCAACATATTAAACAACAACAACGACACCCACGTCGAATAGGGAATCAAAGCTGACACAATAATACAACGGTAAAGTCGATAAGAATGAAACATCAACAACAGGACGAACATATTAAACAACAACATCTACACCAACGTCGAATAGGGAATCAACATTGACAACAATAAAACAACAGTAAAGTCGATATGACTGAAACATAAACAGGATTAACACATTAAACAACACCAACTAGGGAATCAACACTGACAACAATAAAACAACAGTAAAGTCAATATTACTGAAACATCAACAGGATCAACATATTAAACAACAACAACTACACCCAAGTTGAATAGGGAATCAACACTGACACAATAAAACAACAGTAAAAAATATAGGACTGAAACATCAACAGGATCAACATATTAAACAACAACAACTACACTCAAGTCGAATAGGGAATCAACACTGACAACAATAAAACAACAGTAAAATAGATAGGACTGAAACATCAACAGGATCAACATATTAAACAACAACAACTACACCCAAGTCGAATAGCGAATCAACACTGACACAATAAAACAACAGTAAAGTCGATATAAAAGAAAGATTAGCAGAATCAACATATTAAACAACAACAACGACACCCACGTCGAATAGGGAATCAAAGCTGACACAATAATACAACGGTAAAGTCGATTAGAATGAAACATCAACAACAGGACGAACATATTAAACAACAACAACTACACCAACGTCGAATAGGGAATCAACATGACAACAATAAAACAACAGTAAAGTCGATATGACTGAAACATAAACAGGATTAACACATTAAACAACACCAACTAGGGAATCAACACTGACAACAATAAAACAACAGTAAAGTCAATATGAATGAAACATCAACAAGATCTACATATTAAACAACAACAATTACACTCAAGTCGAATAGAGAATCAACACAGACACAATAAAACAACAGTAAAGTCGATATAAAAGAAAGATTAGCAGAATCAACATATTAAACAACAACAACTACATCCAAGTCGAATAGGGAATCAACACTGATAACAATAAAACAACAGTAAAGTCGATATGACTGAAACATAAACAGCAGGACCAACATATTAAACAATAACAACTACACCCAATTCGAATAGGGAATCAATACTGACACAATAAAACAAGAGTAAGTCGATATGACTGAATAGACAGGATCAACATATTAAACAACAACAACTACAACCAAGACGAATAGGGAATAAACATTGACAACAATAAAACAACAGTAAAGGCGAGATGACTGAAACATCAACAGCAGGACCAACATATTAAACAACAACAACTACATCCAAGTCGAATAGGGAATCAACACTGATAAAAATAAAACAACAGTAAAGTCGATATGACTGAAACATCAACAGCAGGACCAACATATTAAACAATAACAACTACACCCAAGTAGAATAGGGAATCAATACTGACACAATAAAACAAGAGTAAGTCGATATGACTGAAAAAACAACAGGATCAACATATTAAACAACACCATCTACAACCAAGACGAATAGGGAATAAACACTGACAACAATAAAACAACAGTAAAGGCGATATGATTGAAAAATCAACAGCAGGACCAACATATTAAACAACAACAACTACAACCAAGTCGAATAGGGAATCAACAATGACACAATAAAACAACAATAAAGTCGATATGAATGAAACAACAACATGATCAACAAATTAAACCACACCAACTACACCAAAATCGAATAGGGAATCAACACTGACACAATAAAACAACAGTCAAGTCGATATGACTGAAACATCATCAACAGGATCAACATATTAAACCACACCAACTACACCCAAATCGAATAGGGAATCAACACTGACACAATAAAACAACAGTAAAGTCGATATGAATGAAACAACAACAAGATCAACATATTACATAACAACAACTACACCCAAGTCGAATACGAAATCAACACTGACACAATAAAACAACAGTAAAGGCGATATGAATGAAACATCAACAGGATCAACATATTAAACAATAACAACTACACCCAAGTCGAATAGGGAATCCACACTGACAACAATAAAACAAAAGTAGAGTCGATATGACTGAAACATCAACAACAGGATCAACATATTAAACAACAACTACACCCAAGTCGAATAGGGAATCAACACCCACAACAATAAAACAACAGTAAAGTGGATATGAATGAAACATAAACAGCCTCAACATATTAAACAACAACAATTACACCCAAGTCGAATAGGGAATCAACACAGACACAATAAAACAACAATAAAGTCGATATGACTGAAACATCAACAGGTTCAACATATAAAACAACAAAAACTACACCCAAGTTGAATAGGGAATCAACACAGACACAATAAAAAAACAGCAAAGTCGATATGACTAAAAGATTAACAGGATCAACATATTAAACAACAACAACTACACCCAAGTCGAAAAGGTAATCAACACTGACAACAATAAAGTCGATATGACTGAAACATCAACAGCAGGACCAACAAATTAAACAACAAAAACTACACCCAAGTCAAATAGGGAATCAACATTAACAACAGTTAATCGATATGAATGAAACATCAACAGAATCAACATATTAAATAACAACAACTACATCCAAGTCGAATAGGGAATCAACACTGACAAAATAAAACAACAATAAAGTCGATATGAATGAAACAACAACAGAATCAAGCAACAACTACACCCACGTCGAATAGGGAATCAACACTGACTACAATAAAACAACAGTAAAGTCGATATGACTGAAACATCAACAGCAGGACCAACATATTAAACAACAACAACTACACCTAAATCGAATAGGGAATCAACACTGACAACAATAAAACAACAGTAAAGGCGATATGACTGAAACATCAACAGGATCAACATATTAAACAACAAAAACTTTACCCAAGTCGAATATGGAATTAACACTGACACAATAAAATAACAGTAAAGTCGATATGACTGAAACATCAACACGATCAACATATTAAAAAAAAAAACTACACCCAATTCGAATAGGGAATCAACACTGACAACAATAAAACAACAGTAACGTCGATATGACTGAAACATCAACACGATCAACATATTAAACAACAACAACTACACCCAATTCGAATAGGGAATCAAAACTGACACAATAAAATAACAGTAAAATCAATATGACTGAAACATCAACAGGATCAACATATTAAAGAAAAACAACTACACCCAAGTCGAATATGGAATCAACATTGACAACAATAAAACAACAGTAAAGTCGATATGACTGAAACTTCAACAGGATAAACAAATTAAAAAACAACAACTACACCCAAGTCGAATAGGGAATCAAAACGGACACAATAAAACAACAGTAAAGTCGATATGAATGAAACATCAACAGGATCAACATATTAAACAACAACAACTACACCCAAGTCAAATAGGGAATCAACACAGACAAAATAAAACAACACTAAACTCGTTATGAATGAAAGAACAACAGGATCACCATATTAAACAACAACAGCTACACCCAAGTCAAATAGGGAATCAACACTGACAACAATAAAACAACAGTAAAGTCGATATGAATGAAACAACAACAGGATCAACGTATTAAACAACAACAACTACACCCAAGTGGAATAGGGAATCAACAATGACACAAAAAAACAACAGTAAATGCGATATGACTGAAACAACAACAGCAGGACCAACATATTAAACAACAACAATTACACTCAAGTCGAATAGGGAATCAACACTGACACAATAAATTCACAGTAAATTCGATATGACTGAAACATCAACAGGATCAACATATTAAACAACAACAACTACACCGAAGTCGAATAGGGAATCAACACAGACACAAAAAACAACAACAGTAAAGTCGATATGACTGAAAGATTAACAGGATCAACATATTAAACAACAACAACAACTACACCCAAGTGGAATAGGGAATCAACACTGACACAATAAAACAACAATGAAGTCGATATGAATGAAACAACAACATGATCAACATATTAAACAACAACAACTACACCCAAGCTGAATAGGGAATCAACACTGACACAATAAAACAACAATGAAGTCGATATGAATGAAACAACAACATGATCAACATATTAAACAACAACAACTACACCGAATTCGAATAGTGAATCACCACTGACAACAATAAATTCACAGTAAAATAGATAGGACTGAAACATCAACAGGATCAACATATTAAACAACAACAACTACACCCAAGTCGAATAGGGAATAAACACAGACACAATAAAACAACAGTAAAGTCGATATGAATGAAACATCAACACGATCAACATATTAAACAACAACTACACCCAAGTCGAATAGGGAATCAACACTGGCAATAAAACAAAAGTAAAGTCGATATGACTGAAACATCAACAGGATCAACATATTAAACAACAACTACACCCAAGTCGAATAGAAAATCCACACTGACAACAATAAAACAACATTAACGTCGATATGAATGAAACATCAACAGGATCAACATATTAAACAATATCAACTACATCAATGTCGAATAATAGGGAACAACAGGATCAACACATTAAACAACAACAACAACACCCACGTCGAATAGGGAATCAACACTGACAACAATAAAACAACAGTAAAGTCAATGACTGAAACATCAACAGCAGGACCAACATATTAAACAAAAACAACTACACCCAAGTCGATAAGGGAATCAACACTGACAACAATAAAACAACAGTAAAGTAGATATGAATGAAACAACAACAGGATCAACACATTAAACAACAACAAGTACACCCACGTCGAATAGGGAATCAAGACTGACAACAATAAAACAACAGTAAAGTCGATATGAATGAATTGAATTGAATGTTGTTTAACGGCTCATCAACACAGTATAGGTTATTTAGAGCCGCCCCAGAGAGAGGGGAAGGATACATAGGAATCCGGGAACCTGCCCTACTCTTATTATCGAATAGATTCCTATGGTTCTTTAACGTGCTCGGAGGATAGACCGATACACGGGACCGCCCGGTTTACGTCCCCATCCGACGGACGAGGCTAAGGTAAAGTGTCTTGCCCAAGAACACACCGACGGAACTCAGTGGCACCACGGACGATTGAACCCGGGGCCTCCGGTTACAAATCCGCCGCGCTACCGACTGCGCCACGCCAGCCCCTCGATATGAATGAAACATCAACAAGATCAACATATTAAACAACTACACCTAAGTCGAATAGGGAATCAACACTGACAACAATAAAACAACAGTAAAGTCGATATGACTGAAATATCAACAGGATCAACATCTTAAACAAGAACAACTACACCCAAGTCGAATAGGGAATCAACACTGACAATAATAAAACAACAGTAAAATTGATAGGACTGAAACATCAACAGTAGGACCAACATATTAAACAAGAACAACTACACCCAAGTCGAATAGGGAATCAACACTGACATAATAAAACAACAGTAAAAGCGAAATGACTGAAATAACAACAGCAGGAACAACATATTAAACAAAAAACAATTACACTCAAGTCGAATAGGGAATCAACACTGACACAATAAAACAACAGTAAAGTCGATATGACTGAAACATCAACAAGATCAACATATTAAACAACAACAACTACACCCAAGTCGAATAGGGAATCAACAATGACACAATAAAACAACAGGAAAGTCGATATGACTGAAACATCAACAGGATCAACATATTAAACAACAGCAACTACACCGAATTCGAATAGGGAATCAAATCAACACTTGACACAATAAAACAACAATAAAGTCGATATGAATGAAACAACATCATGATCAACATATTAAACAACAACAACAGCACACAAGTCTAATAGGGTATCAACACTGACAACAATAAAACAACAGTAACATATACACGACTGAAACATCAACCGGATCAACATATTAATCAACAACAACTACATCCAAGTCGAATAGGGAATCAACACTGACAAAATAAAAACAACAGGAAAGGTAATATGAATGAAACATCAACAGTAGGACCAACATATTAAACAACAACTACACCCAGTTCGAATAGGAAATCAACACGGACACAATAAAACAACAGTAAAATCGATATGAATAAAACAACAACAATATCAACATATTAAACAACAACCACTACACCCAAATCGAATAAGGAATCAACATTGACAACAATAAAATGACAGTAAAGTCGATATGAATGAAACATCAACAGGATCAACATATTAAACAACAACAAGTATACCCACGTCGAATAGGGAATCAATACTGACAACAATAAAACAACAGTAAAGTCGATACGAATGAAACATCAACAAGAACAACATATTAAACAACAACAACTACACCCAAGTCGAATAGGGAAAAAACACTGACAACAATAAAACAACAGTAAAGTCGATATGACTGAAACATCAACAGGATCAACATATTAAACAACAACAACTACAAGACGAAGAGGGAATCAACACCGAAACAGTAAAGGTGATATGACTGAAACATCAACAGCAGGAACAACATATTAAACAACAACAACTACACCCAAGCCGAATAGGAAATCAACGTTGACACAATAAAACAACAGTAAAGTCGATATGAATGAAACACCAACATGATCAACATATTAAACAACAACAACTATACAAAAGTCGAATAGGGAATCACCACTGACACAATAAAACAACAGTAAAGGCGATATGACTGAAACATCAACAGCAGGACCAACAAAGTAAACAACAGTAATGTCGATATGAATGAAACAACAACAGGATCAACATATTAAACAACAACAACTACACCCAAGTCGAATACGGAATAAACACTGAAACAATAAAACAACAGTAAAGGCGATATGACTGAAAAATCAACACCAACATATTAAACAACAGTAATGTCGATATGAATGAAACAACAACAGAATCAACATATTAAACAACAACAACTGCACCCAAGTCGAATAGTGAATCAACAATGACACAATAAAACAACAAAAAAGTCGATATGAATGAAACAACAACATGATCAACATATTAAACAGCAACAACTACAACCAAATCGAATAGGGAATCAACACTGACAACAATAAAAGTACAGTCAAATAGATAGGCCTGAAACATCAACAACAGGATCAACATATTAAACCACAACAACTACACCTAAATCGAATAGGGAATCAAAACTGACACAATAAAACAACAGTAAAGTCGATATGAATGAAACAACAAGATCAACATATTAAATAACAACAACTACACCCAAGTCGAACAGGGAATCAACACTGAAACAATAAAACAACAGTAAAGGCGAGATGACTGAAACATCAACAGCAGGACCAACATATTAAACAACAACAACTACATCCAAGTCGAATAGGGAATCAACACTGATAACAATAAAACAACAGTAAAGTCGATATGACTGAAACATCAACAGCAGGACCAACATATTAAACAATAACAACTACACCCAAGTCGAATAGGGAATCAATACTGACACAATAAAACAAGAGTAAGTCGATATGACTGAAAAAACAACAGGATCAACATATTAAAAAACACCATCTACAACCAAGACAAATAGGGAATAAACACTGACAACAATAAAACAACAGTAAAGGCGATATGATTGAAAAATCAACAGCAGGACCAACATATTAAACAACAACAACTACAACCAAGTCGAATAGGGAATCAACAATGACACAATAAAACAACAATAAAGTCGATATGAATGAAACAACAACATGATCAACAAATTAAACCACACCAACTACACCCAAATCGAATAGGGAATCAACACTGACACAATAAAACAACAGTCAAGTCGATATGACTGAAACATCATCAACAGGATCAACATATTAAACCACACCAACTACACCCAAATTGAATAGGGAATCAACACTGACACAATAAAACAACAGTAAAGTCGATATGAATGAAACAACAACAAGATCAACATATTAAACAATAACAACTACACCCAAGTCGAATAGGGAATCCACACTGACAACAATAAAACAAAAGTAGAGTCGATATGACTGAAACATCAACAACAGGATCAACATATTAAACAACAACTACACCCAAGTCGAATAGGGAATCAACACCCACAACAATAAAACAACAGTAAAGTGGATATGAATGAAACATAAACAGCCTCAACATATTAAACAACAACAACTACACCCAAGTCGAATAGGGAATCAACACAGACACAATAAAACAACAATAAAGTCGATATGACTGAAACATCAACAGGTTCAACATATAAAACAACAAAAACTACACCCAAGTTGAATAGGGAATCAACACAGACACAATAAAAAAACAGCAAAGTCGATATGACTAAAAGATTAACAGGATCAACATATTAAACAACAACAACTACACCCAAGTCGAAAAGGTAATCAACACTGACAACAATAAAGTCGATATGACTAAAACATCAACAGCAGGACCAACAAATTAAACAACAACAACTACACCCAAGTCAAATAGGGAATCAACATTAACAACAATAAAACAACAGTTAATCGATATGAATGAAACATCAACAGAATCAACATATTAAATAACAACAACTACATCCAAGTCGAATAGGGAATCAACACTGACAAAATAAAACAACAATAAAGTCGATATGAATGAAACAACAACAGAATCAACACATTAAACAGCAACAACTACACCCACGTCGAATAGGGAATCAACACTGACTACAATAAAACAACAGTAAAGTCGATATGACTAAAACATCAACAGCAGGACCAACATATTAAACAACAACAACTACACCTAAATCGAATAGGGAATCAACACTGACAACAATAAAACAACAGTAAAGGCGATATGACTGAAACATCAACAGGATCAACATATTAAACAACAAAAACTTTACCCAAGTCGAATATGGAATTAACACTGACACAATAAAATAACAGTAAAGTCGATATGACTGAAACATCAACACGATCAACATATTAAACAACAACAACTACACCCAATTCGAATAGGGAATCAACACTGACAACAATAAAACAACAGTAACGTCGATATGACTGAAACATCAACAACAGGATCGACATATTAAACCACAACAACTACACCTAAATCGAATAGGGAATCAAAACTGACACAATAAAATAACAGTAAAATCAATATGACTGAAACATCAACAGGATCAACATATTAAAGAAAAACAACTACACCCAAGTCGAATATGGAATCAACATTGACAACAATAAAACAACAGTAAAGTCGATATGACTGAAACTTCAACAGGATAAACAAATTAAAAAACAACAACTACACCCAAGTCGAATAGGGAATCAAAACGGACACAATAAAACAACAGTAAAGTCGATATGAATGAAACATCAACAGGATCAACATATTAAACAACAACAACAACTACACCCAAGTCAAATAGGGAATCAACACAGACAAAATAAAACAACACTAAACTCGTTATAAATAAAAGAACAACAGGATCACCATATTAAACAACAACAGCTACACCCAAGTCGAATAGGGAATCAACACTGACAACAATAAAACAACAGTAAAGTCGATATGAATGAAACAACAACAGGATCAACGTATTAAACAACAACAACTACACCCAAGTGGAATAGGGAATCAACAATGACACAAAAAAACAACAGTAAATGCGATATGACTGAAACAACAACAGCAGGACCAACATATTAAACAACAACAATTACACTCAAGTCGAATAGGGAATCAACACTGACACAATAAATTCACAGTAAATTCGATATGACTGAAACATCAACAGGATCAACATATTAAACAACAACAACTACACCGAAGTCGAATAGGGAATCAACACAGACACAAAAAACAACAACAGTAAAGTCGATATGACTGAAAGATTAACAGGATCAACATATTAAACAACAACAACAACTACACCCAAGTGGAATAGAGAATCAACACTGACACAATAAAACAACAGTCAAGTCGATATGACTGAAACATCATCAACAGAATCAACATATTAAACCACACCAACTACACCCAAATCGAATAGGGAATCAACACTGACACAATAAAACAACAGTAAAGTCGATATGAATGAAACAACAACAAGATCAACATATTAAACAATAACAACTACACCCAAGTCGAATAGGGAATCCACACTGACAACAATAAAACAAAAGTAGAGTCGATATGACTGAAACATCAACAACAGGATCAACATATTAAACAACAACTACACCCAAGTCGAATAGGGAATCAACACCCACAACAATAAAACAACAGTAAAGTGGATATGAATGAAACATAAACAGCCTCAACATATTAAACAACAACAACTACACCCAAGTCGAATAGGGAATCAACACAGACACAATAAAACAACAATAAAGTCGATATGACTGAAACATCAACAGGTTCAACATATAAAACAACAAAAACTACACCCAAGTTGAATAGGGAATCAACACAGACACAATAAAAAAACAGCAAAGTCGATATGACTAAAAGATTAACAGGATCAACATATTAAACAACAACAACTACACCCAAGTCGAAAAGGTAATCAACACTGACAACAATAAAGTCGATATGACTAAAACATCAACAGCAGGACCAACAAATTAAACAACAACAACTACACCCAAGTCAAATAGGGAATCAACATTAACAACAATAAAACAACAGTTAATCGATATGAATGAAACATCAACAGAATCAACATATTAAATAACAACAACTACATCCAAGTCGAATAGGGAATCAACACTGACAAAATAAAACAACAATAAAGTCGATATGAATGAAACAACAACAGAATCAACACATTAAACAGCAACAACTACACCCACGTCGAATAGGGAATCAACACTGACTACAATAAAACAACAGTAAAGTCGATATGACTAAAACATCAACAGCAGGACCAACATATTAAACAACAACAACTACACCTAAATCGAATAGGGAATCAACACTGACAACAATAAAACAACAGTAAAGGCGATATGACTGAAACATCAACAGGATCAACATATTAAACAACAAAAACTTTACCCAAGTCGAATATGGAATTAACACTGACACAATAAAATAACAGTAAAGTCGATATGACTGAAACATCAACACGATCAACATATTAAACAACAACAACTACACCCAATTCGAATAGGGAATCAACACTGACAACAATAAAACAACAGTAACGTCGATATGACTGAAACATCAACAACAGGATCGACATATTAAACCACAACAACTACACCTAAATCGAATAGGGAATCAAAACTGACACAATAAAATAACAGTAAAATCAATATGACTGAAACATCAACAGGATCAACATATTAAAGAAAAACAACTACACCCAAGTCGAATATGGAATCAACATTGACAACAATAAAACAACAGTAAAGTCGATATGACTGAAACTTCAACAGGATAAACAAATTAAAAAACAACAACTACACCCAAGTCGAATAGGGAATCAAAACGGACACAATAAAACAACAGTAAAGTCGATATGAATGAAACATCAACAGGATCAACATATTAAACAACAACAACTACACCCAAGTCAAATAGGGAATCAACACAGACAAAATAAAACAACACTAAACTCGTTATAAATAAAAGAACAACAGGATCACCATATTAAACAACAACAGCTACACCCAAGTCGAATAGGGAATCAACACTGACAACAATAAAACAACAGTAAAGTCGATATGAATGAAACAACAACAGGATCAACGTATTAAACAACAACAACTACACCCAAGTGGAATAGGGAATCAACAATGACACAAAAAAACAACAGTAAATGCGATATGACTGAAACAACAACAGCAGGACCAACATATTAAACAACAACAATTACACTCAAGTCGAATAGGGAATCAACACTGACACAATAAATTCACAGTAAATTCGATATGACTGAAACATCAACAGGATCAACATATTAAACAACAACAACTACACCGAAGTCGAATAGGGAATCAACACAGACACAAAAAACAACAACAGTAAAGTCGATATGACTGAAAGATTAACAGGATCAACATATTAAACAACAACAACAACTACACCCAAGTGGAATAGGGAATCAACACTGACACAATAAAACAACAATGAAGTCGATATGAATGAAACAACAACATGATCAACATATTAAACAACAACAACTACACCCAAGCTGAATAGGGAATCAACACTGACACAATAAAACAACAATGAAGTCGATATGAATGAAACAACAACATGATCAACATATTAAACAACAACAACTACACCGAATTCGAATAGTGAATCACCACTGACAACAATAAATTCACAGTAAAATAGATAGGACTGAAACATCAACAGGATCAACATATTAAACAACAACAACTACACCCAAGTCGAATAGGGAATAAACACAGACACAATAAAACAACAGTAAAGTCGATATGACTGAAAGATTAACAGGATCAACATATTAAACAACAACTACACCCAAGTCGAATAGGGAATAAACACAGACACAATAAAACAACAGTAAAGTCGATATGAATGAAACATCAACACGATCAACATATTAAACAACAACTACACCCAAGTCGAATAGGGAATCAACACTGGCAATAAAACAAAAGTAAAGTCGATATGACTGAAACATCAACAGGATCAACATATTAAACAACAACTACACCCAAGTCGAATAGAAAATCCACACTGACAACAATAAAACAACATTAACGTCGATATGAATGAAACATCAACAGGATCAACATATTAAACAATATCAACTACATCAATGTCGAATAATAGGGAACAACAGGATCAACACATTAAACAACAACAACTACACCCACGTCGAATAGGGAATCAACACTGACAACAATAAAACAACAGTAAAGTCAATGACTGAAACATCAACAGCAGGACCAACATATTAAACAAAAACAACTACACCCAAGTCGATAAGGGAATCAACACTGACAACAATAAAACAACAGTAAAGTAGATATGAATGAAACAACAACAGGATCAACACATTAAACAACAACAAGTACACCCACGTCGAATAGGGAATCAAGACTGACAACAATAAAACAACAGTAAAGTCGATATGAATGAATTGAATTGAATGTTGTTTAACGGCTCATCAACACAGTATAGGTTATTTAGAGCCGCCCCAGAGAGAGGGGAAGGATACATAGGAATCCGGGAACCTGCCCTACTCTTATTATCGAATAGATTCCTATGGTTCTTTAACGTGCTCGGAGGATAGACCGATACACGGGACCGCCCGGTTTACGTCCCCATCCGACGGACGAGGCTAAGGTAAAGTGTCTTGCCCAAGAACACACCGACGGAACTCAGTGGCACCACGGACGATTGAACCCGGGGCCTCCGGTTACAAATCCGCCGCGCTACCGACTGCGCCACGCCAGCCCCTCGATATGAATGAAACATCAACAAGATCAACATATTAAACAACTACACCCAAGTCGAATAGGGAATCAACACTGACAACAATAAAACAACAGTAAAGTCGATATGACTGAAATATCAACAGGATCAACATCTTAAACAACAACAACTACACCCAAGTCGAATAGGGAATCAACACTGACAATAATAAAACAACAGTAAAATTGATAGGACTGAAACATCAACAGTAGGACCAACATATTAAACAAGAACAACTACACCCAAGTCGAATAGGGAATCAACACTGACATAATAAAACAACAGTAAAAGCGATATGACTGAAATAACAACAGCAGGAACAACATATTAAACAAAAAACAATTACACTCAAGTCGAATAGGGAATCAACACTGACACAATAAAACAACAGTAAAGTCGATATGACTGAAACATCAACAGGATCAACATATTAAACAACAACAACTACACCGAATTCGAATAGGGAATCAAATCAACACTTGACACAATAAAACAACAATAAAGTCGATATGAATGAAACAACATCATGATCAACATATTAAACAACAACAACAGCACACAAGTCTAATAGGGTATCAACACTGACAACAATAAAACAACAGTAACATAAACACGACTGAAACATCAACCGGATCAACATATTAATCAACAACAACTACATCCAAGTCGAATAGGGAATCAACACTGACAAAATAAAAACAACAGTAAAGGTGATATGAATGAAACATCAACAACAGGATCAACATATTAAACAACAACAACTACACCCATTTCGAATAGGAAATCAACACGGACACAATAAAACAAAAGTAAAATCGATATAAATAAAACAACAACAATATCAACATATTAAACAACAACAACTACACCCAAATCGAATAGGGAATCAACATTGACAACAATAAAATGACAGTAAAGTCGATATGAATGAAACATCAACAGGATCAACATATTAAACAACAACAAGTATACCCACGTCGAATAGGGAATCAACACTGACAACAATAAAACAACAGTAAAGACGATACGAATGAAACATCAACAAGAACAACATATTAAACAACAACAACTACACCCAAGTCGAATAGGGAAAAAACACTGACAACAATAAAACAACAGTAAAGTCGATATGACTGAAACATCAACAGGATCAACATATTAAACAACAACAACTACAAGACGAAGAGGGAATCAACACCGAAACAATAAAAAAACAGTCAGTAAAGGTGATATGACTGAAACATCAACAGCAGGAACAACATATTAAACAACAACAACTACACCCAAGCCGAATAGGAAATCAACGTTGACACAATCAAACAACAGTAAAGTCGATATGAATGAAACACCAACATGATCAACATATTAAACAACAACAACTATACAAAAGTCGAATAGGGAATCACCACTGACACAATAAAACAACAGTAAAGGCGATATGACTGAAACATCAACAGCAGGACCAACAAAGTAAACAACAGTAATGTCGATATGAATGAAACAACAACAGGATCAACATATTAAACAACAACAACTACACCCAAGTCGAATACGGAATAAACACTGAAACAATAAAACAACAGTAAAGGCGATATGACTGAAAAATCAACACCAACATATTAAACAACAGTAATGTCGATATGAATGAAACAACAACAGAATCAACATATTAAACAACAACAACTGCACCCAAGTCGAATAGTGAATCAACAATGACACAATAAAACAACAATAAAGTCGATATGAATGAAACAACAACATGATCAACATATTAAACAGCATCAACTACAACCAAATCGAATAGGAAATCAACACTGACAACAATAAAAGTACAGTAAAATAGATAGGCCTGAAACATCAACAACAGGATCAACATATTAAACCACAACAACTACACCTAAATCGAATAGGGGATCAAAACTGACACAATAAAACAACAGTAAAGTCGATATGAATGAAACAACAAGATCAACATATTAAATAACAACAACTACACCCAAGTCGAACAGGGAATCAACACTGAAACAATAAAACAACAGTAAAGGCGATATGAATGAAACATCAACAGGATCCACATATTAAACAACAACAACTACACCCAAGTCGAATAGGGAATCAACACTGACAACAATAAAACAACAGTAACGTCGATATGACTGAAACATCAACACCAGGACCAACATATTAAACAACAACAACTACACCCAAGTCGAATAGGGAATCAACACTAACAACAATAAAACAACAGTAAAGGCGATATGACTGAAACAACAACAGAATCAACACATTAAACAACAAAAACTATACCCAAGGCGAATAGGGAATTAACACTGACACAATAAAACAACAGTAAAGTCGATATGACTGAAACATCAACACGATCAAAATATTAAACAACAACAACTACACCCAAGTCAAATTGGGAATCAACACTGACAACAATAAAATAACAGTGAAGTAGATATGACTGAAACATAAACAGAATCAACATATTAAACAAAAACAACTACTCCCAAGTCGAATACGGAATCAACACTGACACAATAAAATAACAGTAAAGTCGATATGACTGAAACATCAACAGGATCAACATATTAAACCACAACAACTACACCCAAGTCAAATTGGGAATCAAAACTGACAACAATAAAATAACAGTAAAGTCGATATGACTGAAACATCAACAGGATCAACATATTAAACAACAACAACTACACACAAGTCGAACAGGGAATCAACACTGACACAATAAAACAACAGTAAAGTCGATATGAATGAAACAACATCAGGATCAACATATTAAACAACAACAACTACACCCAAGTCGAATAGGGAATCAACACTGACAACAATAAAACAACAGTAAAGTCGATATGAATGAAACAACATCAGGATCAACATATTAAACAACAACTACACTCAAGTCGAATAGGGAATCAATACTGACAAGAATAAAACAACAGCAAAGTCGATATGAATGAAACATCAACAGGATCAACATATTAAACAACAACAACAACTACATACAAATCAAATAGGGAATCAACACTGACAAAATAAAACAACAATAAAGTCGATATGAATGAAACAACAACAGAATCAACACATTAAACTACAAAAACTATACCCAAGGCGAATAGGGAATTAACACTGACACAATAAAACAACAGTAAAGTCGATATGACTGAAACATCAACACGATCAAAATATTAAACAGCAACAACTACACCCAAGTCAAATTGGGAATCAACACTGACAACAATAAAATAACAGTAAAGTCGATATGACTGAAACATAAACAGAATCAACATACTAAACAAAAACAACTACTCCAAAGTCGAATACGGAATCAACACTGACACAATAAAATAACAGTAAAGTCGATATGACTGAAACATCAACAGGATCAACATATTAAAGAACAACAACTACACTTAAGTCGAATATGGAATAAACATTGACAATAATAAAAGAACAGTAAAGTCGATATGAATGATACAACAACACCATCAACATATTAAACAACAACAACTACACCCAAGACGAATAGGGAATCAACTCTGACACAATAAAACAACAGTAAAGTCGATATGAATGAAACAACATCAGGATCAACATATAAAACAACAACAACTACACCCAAGTCGAATAGGGAATCAACACTGACAACAATAAAACAACAGTAAAGTCGATATGAATGAAACAACATCAGGATCAACATATAAAACAACAACAACTAAACCCAAGTCGAATAGGGAATCAACACTGACAGAATAATACAACAGTAAAGGCAATATGACTGAAACAACAACAGGATCAACATATTAAACAACAACTACACCCAAGTCAAATAGGGAATCAACACTGACAACAATAAAACAACAGTAAAGTCGATATGAATGAAACATCAACATGATCAACATATTAAACAACAACAACTACATCCAAGTCGAATAGGGAATCAACACTGACAAAATAAAACAACAGTAAAGTCGATATGATTGAAACAACATCAGAATCAACATATAAAACAACAACAACTACACCCAAGTCGAATAGGGAATCAACACAGACAGAATAAAATAACAGTAAAGGCAATATGACTGAAACAACAGCAGGATCAACATATTAAACAACAACTACACCCAAGACAAATAGGGAGTCAACACTGACAACAATAAAACAACAGTAAAGTCGATATGAATGAAACATCAACATGATCAACATATTAAACAACAACAACTACATCCAAGTCAAATAGGGAATCAAGACTGAAAAATATAAAACAACAGTAAAGTCGATATCAATGAAACAACATCAGGATCAACATATAAAACAACAACAACTACACCCAAGTCGAATAGGGAATCAACACTGACAGAATAAAACAACAGTAAAGGCAATATGACTGAAACAACAACAGGATCAACAAAATAAACAACAACTACACCCAAGTCAAATAGGGAGTCAACACTGACAACAATTAAACAACAGTAAAGTCGAAATGAATGAAGCATCAGCATGATCAACATATTAAACAACAACAACTACATCCAAGTCGAATAGGGAATCAACACTGACAAAATAGAACAACAGTAAAGTCGATATGAATGAAACAACATCAGGATCAACATATTAAACAACAACAACTACACCCAAGTCGAATAGGGAATCAACACTGACACAATAAAACAACAGTAAAGTCGATATGAATAAAGCAACATCAGGATCAACATATTAAACAACAAGAGGCCCAAGAGGGCCTGTAGAACGCTCTAATGGCTAACACAGTTCTTATAACATCAATGAAGCGAGTGAGTGCCATTTACGTTTTTTTTAAAGTTTCGGGCAAAAAAAGCTTTTTAGCTAAATCAAGGGCCATAACTAAAGAATCTGGACAAGTTTGATAAAGATCAGATCAGATGCAAAATGAAGGCCCTATCGTATAAAGAGGAAAATTTAGCATTTTTAACAAAATCAAGGGCCATAACTCTGCTGTTACTGGTTTCATCTGGCTGTTTTTCAAATTTGACCAAGCTTTCATAGACATTAACAATCTGATAAAGTTTGGTAAAGATCGGATGAAAAATGAAGGCCCTATCGTCTTATTGAGGCAAAATATAGCATTTTGAACTAAATCAAGGGCTATAACTCCGCTGGAACTGGTCCGATATGGCTGTTTTTCAAACTTATTCGAGTTTTCAACAACATTAACAAACTGATAAAGATTGGTAAAGATCGCATGAACAATGAAGCCTCTATCGTCTTAACGGTGCAAAATATAGCATTTTTAACTAAATCAAGGGCCATAACTCCACTGTTACTACTCCGATATGGCTGGTTTTCAAACTTCTTCGAGCTTTCATTGATATTAACAATGTGGTAAAGATTGGTAAAGATAGGATGAAAAATGAAGGCCCTATCGTCTTAACGAGACAAACTATAACAATATAGCATTTTTAACTAAATCAAGGACCATAACTCTGCTGTTACTCGTCCGATCTGGCTGGTTTTCGAACTTATCCGAGCTTTCATTGATAATAACAACGTGGTAAAGTTTGGTAAAGATAGGATGAAAAATGAAGGCCCTATCGTCTTAACGAGGCAAAATATAGCAATATAGCATTTTTAACAAAATCAAGGGCCATAACTCCGCTGTTACTTGTCCGATCTGGCTGGTTTTCGAACTTATCCGAGCTTTCATTGATATTAACAACCTGTTAAAGTTTGGTAAAGATCTGATGAAAAATGAAGGCCCTATTGTCTTAACGAGACAAAAGTTAACGCCGACGCCGACGACGGACGACAGACGACGGACGGACGACGGACAACTCGGCATCCCATAAGCTCTGCTGGCCTTCGGCCAGGAGAGCTAACAACAACTACACCAAGGACGAATAGGGAATCAACACCGACACAAAAAACAACAGTAAAGTCGATATGAATGAAACAACATCAGGATCAACACATTAAACAACAACAACTACACCCAAGTCGAATAGGGAATCAACACTGACAACAATAAAACAACAGTAAAGTCGATATAAATGAAATATCAACAAGATCTACATATTAAACAACAAGAACTACACCCAGGTCAAATAGGGAATCAACACTGACAACAATAAAACAAAATAAAGACGATATGAATGAAACAACAACAGGATCAACATATTAAACAACAACAACTACACCCAAATCGAATAGGGAATCAACACTGACACAATAAAACAACAGTAAAGGCGACATGACTAAAACATCAACAGCGGGATCAACATATTCAACAACAACAACTACACCCAAGTCGAATAGGGAATCAACACTAACACAATAAAACAGCAGTAAAAGCGATATGAATGAAACATCAACAGGATCAACATATTAAACAACAACAACTACATCGAAGTTAAATAGGGAATCAACACTGACATATTAAAACCACAGTAAAGTCGATATGAATGAAACAACAACACGATCAACATATTAAACAACAACAACTACACCCAAGTCGTATAGGGAATTAACACTGACACAATAAAACAACAGTAAAGCCGATATGAATGAAACAACATCAGGATCAACATATTAAACAACAACAACTACACCCAAATCGAATAGGGAATCAACACAGACACAATAAAACAACAGTAAAGGCGACATGACTGAAACATCAACAGCAGTATCAACATATTCAACAACAACAACTACATCCAAGTCAAATAGGGAATCAACACTAACACAATAAAACAACAGTAAAGTCGATATGAATGAAACATCAACACGATCAACATATTAAACAACAACAACTACACCCAAGACGAATAGGGAATCAACATTGACAACAATAAGACAAAAGTAAAAGCGATATGAATGAAACATCAACAGGATCAACATATTAAACAACAACTACACCCAAGTCGAATAGGGAATCAACACTGACACAATAAAACAACAGTAAAAGCGATATGAATGAAACATCAACAGGATCAACATATTAAACAACAACAACTACATCCAAGTCGAATAGGGAATCAACACTGACTCATTAAAACCACAGTAAAGTCGATATGAATGAAACAACAACATGATCAAAATATTAAACAACAACAACTACACAAAAGTCAAATAGGGAATCAACACTGACAACAATAAAACAACAGTAAAGTCGGTATGAATGAAACATCAACTTGATCAACATATTAAACAACAACAACTACATCCAAGTCGAATAGGGAATCAACACTGACAAAATAAAACAACAGTAAAGTCGATATGAATGAAACAACATCAGGATCAACATATTAAACAACAACAACTACACCCAATTCGAATAAGGAATCAACACTGACATAATAAAACAACAGTAAAGTCGATATGAATGAAACAACATCAGGATCAACATATTAAACAACAACAACTACACCCAAGTCGAATAGGGAATCAACACTGACACAATTAAATAACAGTAAAGTCGATATGAATGAAACAACATCAGGATCAACATATTAAACAACAACAACAACTACACCCAAGTCGAATAGGGAATCAACATTGACAACAATAAGACAATAGTAAAGGCGATATGAATGAAACATCAACAGGATCAACATATTAAACAACAACTATACCCAAGTCGAATAGGGAATCAACACTGACAACAATAAAACAATAGTAAAGTCGATATGAATGCAACATCAACAGGATCAACATATTAAACAACAACAACAACTACACCCAAGGCGAATAGGGAATTAACACTGACACAATAAAACAACAATAAACTCGATATGACTGAAACATAAACACGATGAAAATATTAAACAACAACAACTACACCCAAGTCAAATTGGGAATCAAAACTGACAACAATAAAATAACAGTAAAGTCGATATGACTGAAACATCAACAGGATCAACATATTAAACAACAACAACTACACACAAGTCGAATAGGGAATCAACACTGACACAATAAAACAACAGTAAAGTCGATATGAATGAAACAACATCAGGATCAACATATTAAACAACAACAACTACACCCAAGTCGAATAGGGAATCAACACTGACAACAATAAAACAACAGTAAAGTCGATATGAATGAAACAACATCAGGATCAACATATTAAACAACAACTACACCCAAGTAGAATAGTGAATCAATACTGACAAGAATAAAACAACAGCAAAGTCGATATGAATGAAACATCAACAGGATCAACATATTAAACAACAACAACAACTACATACAAATCAAATAGGGAATCAACACTGACAAAATAAAACAACAATAAAGTCGATATGAATGAAACAACAACAGAATCAACACATTAAACAACAAAAACTATACCCAAGTCGAATAGTGAATCAACAATGACACAATAAAACAACAATAAAGTCGATATGAATGAAACAACAACATGATCAACATATTAAACAGCATCAACTACAACCAAATCGAATAGGGAATCAACACTGACAACAATAAAAGTACAGTAAAATAGATAGGCCTGAAACATCAACAACAGGATCAACATATTAAACCACAACAACTACACCTAAATCGAATAGGGAATCAAAACTGACACAATAAAACAACAGTAAAGTCGATATGAATGAAACAACAAGATCAACATATTAAATAACAACAACTACACCCAAGTCGAATAGGGAATCAACACTGAAACAATAAAACAACAGTAAAGGCGATATGAATGAAACATCAACAGGATCCACATATTAAACAACAACAACTACACCCAAGTCGAATAGGGAATCAACACTGACAACAATAAAACAACAGTAACGTCGATATGACTGAAACATCAACAGCAGGACCAACATATTAAACAACAACAACTACACCCAAGTCGAATAGGGAATCAACACTAACAACAATAAAACAACAGTAAAGGCGATATGACTGAAACAACAACAGAATCAACACATTAAACAACAAAAACTATACCCAAGGCGAATAGGGAATTAACACTGACACAATAAAACAACAGTAAAGTCGATATGACTGAAACATCAACACGATCAAAATATTAAACAACAACAACTACACCCAAGTCAAATTGGGAATCAACACTGACAACAATAAAATAACAGTGAAGTCGATATGACTGAAACATAAACAGAATCAACATATTAAACAAAAACAACTACTCCCAAGTCGAATACGGAATCAACACTGACACAATAAAATAACAGTAAAGTCGATATGACTGAAACATCAACAGGATCAACATATTAAAGAACAACAACTACACTTAATTCGAATATGGAATAAACATTGACACTAATAAAAGAACAGTAAATCGATATGAATGAAACATCAACAGGATCCACATATTAAACAACAACAACTACACCCAAGTCGAATAGGGAATCCACACTGACAACAATAAAACAACAGTAAAGTGGATATTACTAAACATCAACAACAGGATCAACATATTAAACAACAACTACACCCAAGTCGAATAGGGAATCATTACTGACAAGAATAAAACAACAGCAAAGACGATATGAATGAAACATCAACAGGATCAACATATTAAACAACAACAACAACTACACCCAAGTCGAATAGGGAATTAACACTGACACAATAAAACAACAATAAACTCGATATGACTGAAACATCAACACGATGAAAATATTAAACAACAACAACTACACCCAAGTCAAATTGGGAATCAAAACTGACAACAATAAAATAACAGTAAAGTCGATATGACTGAAACATCAACAGGATCAACATATTAAACAACAACAACTACACACAAGTCGAATAGGGAATCAACACTGACACAATAAAACAACAGTAAAGTCGATATGAATGAAACAACATCAGGATCAACATATTAAACAACAACAACTACACCCAAGTCGAATAGGGAATCAACACTGACAACAATAAAACAACAGTAAGGTCGATATGAATGAAACAACATCAGGATCAACATATTAAACAACAACTACACCCAAGTCGAATAGGGAATCAATACTGACAAGAATAAAACAACAGCAAAGTCGATATGAATGAAACATCAACAGGATCAACATATTATACAACAACAACAACTACATACAAATCAAATAGGGAATCAACACTGATAAAATAAAACAACAATAAAGTCGATATGAATGAAACAACAACAGAATCAACACATTAAACAACAGAAACTATACCCAAGGCGAATAGGGAATTAACACTGACACAATAAAACAACAGTAAAGTCGATATGACTGAAACATCAACACGATCAAAATATTAAACAACAACAACTACACCCAAGTCAAATTGGGAATCAACACTGACAACAATAAAATAACAGTAAAGTCGATATGACTGAAACATAAACAGAATCAACATACTAAACAAAAACAACTACTCCCAAGTCGAATACGGAATCAACACTGACACAATAAAATAACAGTAAAGTCGATATGACTGAAACATCAACAGGATCAACATATTAAAGAACAACAACTACACTTAAGTCGAATATGGAATAAACATTGACAATAATAAAAGAACAGTAAAGTCGATATGAATGATACAACAACACCATCAACATATTAAACAACAACAACTACACCCAAGACGAATAGGGAATCAACTCTGACACAATAAAACAACAGTAAAGTCGATATGAATGAAACAACATCAGGATCAACATATAAAACAACAACAACTACACCCAAGTCGAATAGGGAATCAACACTGACAACAATAAAACAACAGTAAAGTCGATATGAATGAAACAACATCAGGATCAACATATAAAACAACAACAACTAAACCCAAGTCGAATAGGGAATCAACACTGACAGAATAATACAACAGTAAAGGCAATATGACTGAAACAACAACAGGATCAACATATTAAACAACAACTACACCCAAGTCAAATAGGGAATCAACACTGACAACAATAATACAACAGTAAAGTCGATATGAATGAAACATCAACATGATCAACATATTAAACAACAACAACTACATCCAAGTCGAATAGGGAATCAACACTGACAAAATAAAACAACAGTAAAGTCGATATGATTGAAACAACATCAGAATCAACATATAAAACAACAACAACTACACCCAAGTCGAATAGGGAATCAACACAGACAGAATAAAATAACAGTAAAGGCAATATGACTGAAACAACAGCAGGATCAACATATTAAACAACAACTACACCCAAGACAAATAGGGAGTCAACACTGACAACAATAAAACAACAGTAAAGTCGATATGAATGAAACATCAACATGATCAACATATTAAACAACAACAACTACATCCAAGTCAAATAGGGAATCAAGACTGAAAAAAATAAAACAACAGTAAAGTCGATATCAATGAAACAACATCAGGATCAACATATAAAACAACAACAACTACACCCAAGTCGAATAGGGAATCAACACTGACAGAATAAAACAACAGTAAAGGCAATATGACTGAAACAACAACAGGATCAACAAAATAAACAACAACTACACCCAAGTCAAATAGGGAGTCAACACTGACAACAATTAAACAACAGTAAAGTCGAAATGAATGAAGCATCAGCATGATCAACATATTAAACAACAACAACTACATCCAAGTCGAATAGGGAATCAACACTGACAAAATAGAACAACAGTAAAGTCGATATGAATGAAACAACATCAGGATCAACATATTAAACAACAACAACTACACCCAAGTCGAATAGGGAATCAACACTGACACAATAAAACAACAGTAAAGTCGATATGAATAAAGCAACATCAGGATCAACATATTATACAACAATAGGCCCAAGAGGGCCTGTAGAACGCTCTAATGGCTAACACAGTTCTTATAACATCAATGAAGCGAGTGAGTGCCATTTACGTTTTTTTTAAAGTTTCGGGCAAAAAAAAGCTTTTTAGCTAAATCAAGGGCCATAACTAAAGAATCTGGACAAGTTTGATAAAGATCAGATCAGATGCAAAATGAAGGCCCTATCGTATGAAGAGGAAAATTTAGCATTTTTAACAAAATCAAGGGCCATAACTCTGCTGTTACTGGTTTCATCTGGCTGTTTTTCAAATTTGACCAAGCTTTCATAGACATTAACAATCTGATAAAGTTTGGTAAAGATCGGATGAAAAATGAAGGCCCTATCGTCTTATTGAGGCAAAATATAGCATTTTGAACTAAATCAAGGGCTATAACTCCGCTGGTACTGGTCCGATATGGCTGTTTTTCAAACTTATTCGAGTTTTCAACAACATTAACAAACTGATAAAGATTGGTAAAGATCGCATGAACAATGAAGCCTCTATCGTCTTAACGGTGCAAAATATAGCATTTTTAACTAAATCAAGGGCCATAACTCCACTGTTACTACTCCGATATGGCTGGTTTTCAAACTTCTTCGAGCTTTCATTGATATTAACAATGTGGTAAAGATTGGTAAAGATAGGATGAAAAATGAAGGCCCTATCGTCTTAACGAGGCAAACTATAACAATATAGCATTTTTAACTAAATCAAGGACCATAACTCTGCTGTTACTCGTCCGATCTGGCTGGTTTTCGAACTTATCCGAGCTTTCATTGATAATAACAACGTGGTAAAGTTTGGTAAAGATAGGATGAAAAATGAAGGCCCTATCGTCTTAACGAGGCAAAATATAGCAATATAGCATTTTTAACTAAATCAAGGGCCATAACTCCGCTGTTACTTGTCCGATCTGGCTGGTTTTCGAACTTATCCGAGCTTTCATTGATATTAACAACCTGTTAAAGTTTGGTAAAGATCTGATGAAAAATGAAGGCTCTATTGTCTTAACGAGACAAAAGTTAACGCAGACGCCGACGACGGACGACAGACGACGGACGGACGACGGACAACTCGGCATCCCATAAGCTCTGCTGGCCTTCGGCCAGGAGAGCTAACAACAACTACACCCAAGTCGAATATGGAATCAACACCGACACAAAAAACAACAGTAAAGTCGATATGAATGAAACAACATCAGGATCAACACATTAAACAACAACAACTACACCCAAGTCGAATAGGGAATCAACACTGACAACAATAAAACAACAGTAAAGTCGATATAAATGAAATATCAACAAGATCTACATATTAAACAACAAGAACTACACCCAAGTCAAATAGGGAATCAACACTGACAACAATAAAACAAAATAAAGACGATATGAATGAAACAACAACAGGATCAACATATTAAACAACAACAACTACACCCAAATCGAATAGGGAATCAACATTGACACAATAAAACAACAGTAAAGGGGACATGACTAAAACATCAACAGCGGGATCAACATATTCAACAACAACAACTACACCCAAGTCGAATAGGGAATCAACACTAACACAATAAAACAACAGTAAAAGCGATATGAATGAAACATCAACAGGATCAACATATTAAACAACAACAACTACATCGAATTTAAATAGGGAATCGACACTGACACATTAAAACCACAGTAAAGTCGATATGAATGAAACAACAACACGATCAACATATTAAACAACAACAACTACACCCAAGTCGAATAGGCAATTAACACTGACACAATAAAACAACAGTAAAGTCGATATGAATGAAACAACATCAGGATCAACATATTAAACAACAACAACTACACCCAAATCGAATAGGGAATCAACACAGACACAATAAAACAACAGTAAAGGCGACATGACTGAAACATCAACAGCAGTATCAACATATTCAATAACAACAACTACATCCAAGTCAAATAGGGAATCAACACTAACACAATAAAACAACAGTAAAGTCGATATGAATGAAACATCAACACGATCAACATATTAAACAACAACAACTACACCCAAGACGAATAGGGAATCAACATTGACAACAATAAGACAAAAGTAAAAGCGATATGAATGAAACATCAACAGGATCAACATATTAAACAACAACTACACCCAAGTCGAATAGGGAATCAACACTGACACAATAAAACAACAGTAAAAGCGATATGAATGAAACATCAACAGGATCAACATATTAAACAACAACAACTACATCCAAGTCGAATAGGGAATCAACACTGACTCATTAAAACCACAGTAAAGTCGATATGAATGAAACAACAACATGATCAAAATATTAAACAACAACAACTACACAAAAGTCAAATAGGGAATCAACACTGACAACAATAAAACAACAGTAAAGTCGGTATGAATGAAACATCAACTTGATCAACATATTAAACAACAACAACTACACCCAAGTCGAATAGGGAATCAACACTGACAAAATAAAACAACAGTAAAGTCGATATGAATTAAACAACATCAGGATCAACATATTAAACAACAACAACTACACCCAATTCGAATAAGGAATCAACACTGACATAATAAAACAACAGTAAAGTCGATATAGGATCAACATATTAAACAACAACAACTACACCCAAATCGAATAGGGAATCAACACTGACACAATTAAACAACAGTAAAGTCGATATGAATGAAACAACATCAGGATCAACATATTAAACAACAACAACTACACCCAAGTCGAATAGGGAATCAACACTGACACAATAAAACAACAGAAAAGTCGATATGAATGAAACATCAACACGATCATCATATTAAACAACAACAACTACACCCAAGACGAATAAGGAATCAACATTGACAACAATAAGACAATAGTAGAGGCGATATGAATGAAACATCAACAGGATCAACATATTAAACAACAACTATACCCAAGTCGAATAGGGAATCAACACTGACAACAATAAAACAATAGTAAAGTCGATATGAATGAAACATCAACAGGATCAACATATTAAACAACAACAACTACACCCAAGTCGAATAGGGAATCAACACTGACACAATAAAACAACAGTAAAGTCGATATGAATGAAACATCAACACGAACAACATATTAAACAACAACAACTACACCCAAGACGAATAGGGAATCAACATTGACAACAATAAGACAAAAGTAAAAGCGATATGAATGAAACAACATCAGGATCAACATATTAAACAACAACAACTACATCCAAGTTAAATAGGGAATCAACACTGACACATTAAAACCACAGTAAAGTCGATATGAATGAAACAACAACATGATCAACATATTAAACAACAACAACTACACCCAAGTCGAATAGGCAATCAACACTAACACAATAAAACAACAGTAAAGTCGATATGAATGAAACATCAACACGATCAACATATTAAACAACAACAACTACACCCAAGACGAATAGGGAATCAACATTGACAACAATAAGACAAAAGTAAAAGCGATATGAATGAAACATCAACAGGATCAACATATTAAACAACAACTACACCCAAGTCGAATAGGGAATCAACACTGACACAATAAAACAACAGTAAAAGCGATATGAATGAAACATCAACAGGATCAACATATTAAACAACAACAACTACATCCAAGTCGAATAGGGAATCAACACTGACTCATTAAAACCACAGTAAAGTCGATATGAATGAAACAACAACATGATCAAAATATTAAACAACAACAACTACACAAAAGTCAAATAGGGAATCAACACTGACAACAATAAAACAACAGTAAAGTCGGTATGAATGAAACATCAACTTGATCAACATATTAAACAACAACAACTACATCCAAGTCGAATAGGGAATCAACACTGACAAAATAAAACAACAGTAAAGTCGATATGAATGAAACAACATCAGGATCAACATATTAAACAACAACAACTACACCCAATTCGAATAAGGAATCAACACTGACATAATAAAACAACAGTAAAGTCGATATGAATGAAACAACATCAGGATCAACATATTAAACAACAACAACTACACCCAAGTCGAATAGGGAATCAACACTGACACAATTAAACAACAGTAAAGTCGATATGAATGAAACAACATCAGGATCAACATATTAAACAACAACTACACCCACGTCGAATAGAGAATCAACACCGACACAATAAAACAACAGTAAAGTCGATATGAATGAAACATCAACACGATCATCATATTAAACAACAACAACTACACCCAAGACGAATAAGGAATCAACATTGACAACAATAAGACAATAGTAAAGGCGATATGAATGAAACATCAACAGGATCAACATATTAAACAACAACTATACCCAAGTCGAATAGAGAATCAACACTGACAACAATAAAACAATAGTAAAGTCGATATGAATGAAACATCAACAGGATCAACATATTAAACAACATCAACTACACCCAAGTTGAATAGGGAATCAACACTGACAACACTAAAACAACAGTAAAGTCGAAATGAATGAAACAATAACAAGATCTACATATTAAACAACAACAACTACACCCAAGTTGAATAGGGAATCAACACTGACAACAATAAAACAACAGTAAAGTCAATATGACTGAAACATCAACAGGATCAACATATTAAACAATAACAACTACACCCAAATCGAATAGGGAATCAACACTGACACATTTAAACAACAGTAAAGTCGATATGAATGAAACAACATCAGGATCAACATATTAAACAACAACAACTACACCCAAGTCGAATAGGGAATCCACACTGACAACAATAAAACAATAGTAAAGTCGATATGAATGAAACATCAACAGGATCAACATATTAAACAACATCAACAACACCCAAGTTGAATAGGGAATCAACACTGACAACACTAAAACAACAGTAAAGTCAATATGACTGAAACATCAACAGGATCAACATATTAAACAATAACAACAACACCCAAATCGAATAGGGAATCAACACTGACACAATTAAACAACAGTAAAGTCGATATGAATGAAACAACATCAGGATCAACATATTAAACAACAACAACTACACCCAAGTCGAATAGGGAATCAACACTAACACAATAAAACAACAGTAAAGTCGATATGAATGAAACATCAACACGATCAACATATTAAACAACAACAACTACATCCAAGTCGAATAGGGAATCAACACTGACAAAATAGAACAACAGTAAAGTCGATATGAATGAAACAACATCAGGATCAACATATTAAACAACAACAACTACACCCAATTCGAATAGGGAATCAACACTGACTACAATAAAACAACAGTAAAGTCGATATGAATGAAACATCAACAGGATCAACTTATTAAACAACAACAGCTACACCCAAGTCGAATATGGAATGAACACTGACAACAATAAAACAACAGTAAAGACGATATGACTGTAACATCAACAACAGAATCAACATAGTAAACAACAACAACTACACCCAAATTGAATAGGGAATCAACACGGACACAGTAAAACAACAGTAAAGTCGATATGAATGAAACAACAAGATCAACATAGTAAATAACAACAACTACACCAAAGTCGAATAGGGAGTCCACACTGACAACAATAAAACAACAGTAAAGTCGATATGACTAAAATATCAACAGGATCAACATATTAAACAGCAACAACTACACCCAAGTCGAATAGGGAATCCAGACTGACAACAATAAAACAACAGTAAAGTCGATATGACTGGAACATCAACAACACGATAAACATATTAAAACAACAAAAACACCCAAGTCGAATAGGGAATCAACACCGACAACAATGAAACAATAGTAAAGTCGATATGAATGAAACATCAACAAGATCAACATATTAAACAACAACAACTACACCCAAGTCGAATAGGAAATCAACACTGACAACAATAAAACAACAGTAAAGTCGATATGAATGAAACATCAACAAGATCAACATATTAAATAACAACAACTACACCCAAGTCGAATAGGCAATCCACACTGACAACAATAAAACAACAATAAATTCGATATGATTGAAACATCAACAACATGATCAACATATTAAACAACAACTAATCCCAAGTCGAATAGGGAATCAACACCGACAAGAATAAAACAATAGTAAAGTCGATATGAATGAAACATCAACAAGATCAACATATTAAACAACAACAACTACACCCAAGTCGAATAGGGAATCAACACTGACAACAATAAAACAACAGTAAAGACGATATGAATGAAACATCAACAGGATCAACCTATTAATCAACAACAACTACACCCAAGTGGAATAGGGAATCAACACTGACAACAATAAAACAACAGTAAAGTCGATATGACTGAAACATCAACAACAGGATCAACATAGTAAACAACAACAACTACACCCAAATTGAATAGGGAATCAACACTGACAACAATAAAACAACAGTAAAATAGATAGGACTGAAACATCAACAGCAGGACCAACATATTAAACAACAACAACTACACCCAAGTCGAATAGGGAATCAACACTGACAACAATAAAACAACAGTAAAGTCGATATGAATGAAGCATCAACAGGATCAACATATTAAACAACAACAAATACACGAAAGTCGAATAAGGAATCAACACTAACAACAATAAAACAACAGTAAAGTCGATATGACTGAAACATCAACAACAAGGATCAAAATATTAAACAAAAACAACTATACCCAAATCAAATAGGGAATCAACAGTGACACAATAAAACAACAGTAAAGTCGATATGAATGAAACAACAACAAGATCAACATATTAAATAACAACAATTACACCAAGTCATAACAACAATTACACCCAAGTCGAATAGGGAATCAACACTGACAACAATAAAAACAACAGTAAAATAGATAGGACTGAAACATCAACAACAGGATCAACATAATAAACAACACCAACTACACCCAAATTCAATAGGGAATCAACACTGACACAATAAAACAACAGTAAAGTCAATATGAATGAAACAACAACAAGATCAACATATTAAATAACAACAACTACACCCAAGTCGAATAGGGAATGAACACTGACACAATGAAACAACAGTAAAAGCGATATGTGTGAAACATCAACAGGATCAACATATTAAACAACAACAACTACACCCAAATCGAATAGGGAATCAACACTGACACAATAAAACAACAGTAAAGTCGATACGACTGAAATATGAACAGAATCAACATATTAAACAACAACTACACCAAAGTCGAATGGGGAATCAACACTGACACAATTAAACAACAATAAAGTCGATATGACTGAAACATCAACAGCAGGACCAACATATTAAACAACAACAACTACACCCAATTCGAATAGGGAATCAACACTGACTACAATAAAACAACAGTAAAGTCGATATGAATGAAACATCAACAGGATCAACTTATTAAACAACAACAGCTACACCCAAGTCGAATATGGAATCAACACTGACAACAATAAAACAACAGTAAAGACGATATGACTGTAACATCAACAACAGAATCAACATAGTAAACAACAACAACTACACCCAAATTGAATAGGGAATCAACACTGACACAGTAAAACAACAGTAAAGTCGATATGAATGAAACAACAAGATCAACATATTAAATAACAACAACTACACCAAAGTCGAATAGGGAGGCCACACTGACAACAATAAAACAACAGTAAAGTCGATATGACTAAAATATCAACAGGATCAACATATTAAACAGCAACAACTACACCCAAGTCGAATAGAGAATCCAGACTGACATCAATAAAACAACAGTAAAGTCGATATGACTGAAACATCAACAACACGATAAACATATTAAAACAACAAACACACCCAAGTCGAATAGGGAATCAACACCGACAACAATGAAACAATAGTAAAGTCGATATGAATGAAACATCAACAAGATCAACATATTAAACAACAACAACTACACCCAAGTCGAATCGGAAATCAACAATAACAACAATAAAACAACAGTAAAGTCGATATGAATGAAACATCAACATATTAAAACAACAAACACACCCAAGTCGAATAGGGAATCAACACCGACAACAATGAAACAATAGTAAAGTCGATATGAATGAAACATCAACAAGATCAACATATTAAACAACAACAACTACACCCAAATCGAAAAGGAAATCAACACTGACAACAATAAAACAACAGTAAAGTCGATATGAATGAAACATCAACAACAGGATCAACATATTAAACAACAACTACACCAAAGTCGAATGTGGAATCAACAGTGACACAATAAAACAACAGTAAAGTCGATATGAATGAAACAACAACAAGATGAACATATTAAATAACAACAATTACACCCAAGTCATAACAACAACTACACCCAAGTCGAATAGGGAATACACACTGACAACAATAAATGAAGAGTAAAGTCGATATGACTGAAACATCAACAACAGGATCAACATATTAGGCAACATCAGCTACACCCAAGTCGAATAGGGAATCAAGACTGACAGCAATAAAACAACAGTAAAGTCAATATGAATGAAACAACAACAGGATCAACATATTAAATAAGAACAACTACACCAAAGTCGAATAGGGAGTCCACACTGACAACAATAAAAGAACAGTAAAGTCGATAAGTATGAAACAACAACAAGATCAACATATTAAACAACAACAACTACACCCAAGTCGAATAGGGAACCGACACTGACAACAATAAAACAACAGTACAGTCGATATGACTGAAACATCAACAACAGGATAAACATATTAAACAACAACTACACCCAAGTCGAATAGGGAATCAACACTGAAAACAATAAAACAATAGTAAAGCCGATATGAATGAAACATCAACAGGATCAACATATTAAACAACAACAACTACACCCAAGTCGAAAAGGGAATCCACACTGACAACAATAAAACAACAGTAAAGTCGATATGACTGAAACATCAACAACAGGATCAACATATTAAACAACAACTACTCCCAAGTCGAATAGGGAACCCACAATGACAACAATAAAACAACAGTTAAGTCGATATGACTGAAACATCAACAACAGGATAAACATATTAAACAACAAAAACACCCAAGTCGAATAGGGAATCAAAACCGAATAAACACTGACACAATAGTAAAGTCGGTATGAATGAATCATCAACAAGATCAACATATTAAACAACAACAGCTACACCCAAGTCGAATAGGGAATCAAGACTGACAACAATAAAACAATAGTAAAGCCGATATGAATGAAACATCAACAGGATCAACATATTAAACAACAACAACTACATCCAAGTCGAATAGGGAATTAACACTGACAAAATAAAACAACAGTAAAGTTGATATGACTGCAACATCAACAACAGGATAAACATATTAAACAACAAAAACACCCAAGTCGAATAGGGAATCAAAACCGAATAAACACTGACACAATAGTAAAGTCGGTATGAATGAAACATCAACAAGATCAACATATTAAACAACAACAGCTACACCCAAGTCGAATATGGAATCAACACTGACAACAATAAAACAACAGTAAAGTCGATATGAATGAAACAACAACAGGATCAACATATTAAACAACATCAACTACACCCAAGTCGAATAGGGAATCAACACTGACACAATAAAACAACAGTAAAGGCGATATGACTGAAACAACAACAGCAGGACCAACATATTAAACAGCAACAATTACACTCAAGATGAATAGGAAATCAACACTGACACATTAAAACAACAGTAAAGTCGATATGAATGAAACAACAACATGATCAACATATTAAACAACAACAACTACACCCAAAAAAAAAAAAGGATAAAAATATCGGACAGGGAAAGCAGCATTCAAGGACGACAGTCAACCACAAAACCCAAAAACAAACACGCAAACAGACAAACGAAAAGACAAAAGTAATAAAAAATGCAAACGACATCACAAACACAAAAGGGTTGACAATAGGGCTACCGCCTTGGAACGGTCAGTGGCAAAGTAGGCCACTGGGGGTTTAAACCGGTTCTAGGGTGCACCAAACCTCACACTTACCCTACTGTCATCCCATTAAAACAGGACAGTGTAAATAAAGAAATCCCCGCCATGATCTAATCTCTAACCAACAAGGCAGTATCAATAGGCAATATAAGTAAAACACAAATATGCTCGTGTAAATATAATACAAAAAAACAATAGCCTAGAAAGCCACTATGAAGGTACTCATGACTTTGCAGAAGCCAGAGCAGTAAGAGAATAAACCATTAAGGGCACGACAAGAAAGATCATGGACAAACATCAAACGCCACCGTCCCAATGGGCTTTAGGTAGGCGTCATCACAGAGTCCACAGCCTGTCCGGTCATCGTACAATTAAAGAGGAAAGCATAGTGGCGAACTGTAAAAGGGTCCACCACCAAGCATGCAGTACGTTGCAAAATAATAGGGTCATAACCTCTTTTGATAAACTTGTCAACAAGTTTAACAAAAATAGTATGAAAGTGATCATGACCAAGAATCTTACGAAGTTTATAAATCACATCACCATAGAAGTCAGGTTGTGATAGTCCTTGTCGCAGAAGAGTCCTTAAATTACATTTATATTTGGAAAGAAGATCAGGGTTACGATAATAAAATTTGCAAAGATTTTACGAAGTTTATGGTAACGGTAACCCTGATTGAGTAACTTTTTAGTTATACAAAGATTACAAATATTAAAGTCCTCAATTCGAGTACAAGCTCTAGAAAAACGAATAAGTTGAGACAGATACACCCCATAAGAAGTTGCTCGGGGAACATCCCCATCCAAGTGGGGATAATTAACAATGTCAAAATTAAAATCATCTCTCTTGTCATAGATTTTGCTAATTAATGAAACATCAACAGGATCAACATATTAAACAACAACAACTACACCCAAGTCGAATAGGGAATCAACACTGACACAATAAAACAACAGTAAAGTCGATATGACTGAAATATCAACAGGATCAACATATTAAACAACAACAACAACACCAAAGTCGAATAAGAAATCAACACTGACAACAATAAAACAATAGTCAAGTCGATATGACTGAAACATCAACAGGATCAACATATCAAACAACAACAACAACTACACCGAAGTCGAATGGGGAATCAACACTGACACAATAAAACAATAAAGTCGATATGACTGAAACATTAACAGCCGGACAAACATATTAAACAACAACAACAACTACACCCAATTCGAATAGCGAATCAACACTGAAAAGAATAAAACAACAGTAAAGTCGATATGAATGAAACATCAACAGGATCAACATATTAAACAACAACAAAGACACCGAAGTCGAATAAGGAATCAACACTAACAACAATAAAACAACAGTAAAGTCGATATGACTGAAACATCAACAACAGGATCAACATATTAAACAACAACAACTACACCCAAATCAAATAGGGAATCAACACTGAAAACAATAAAACAACAGTAAAGTCGATATGACTGAAACATCAACAACAGGATCAACATATTAAACAACATCAACTACACCCAAGTCGAATAGGGAATCAATACTGACAACAATAAAACAACAGTAAAGTCAAAATGACAAACATCAACAGCAGGACCAACATATTAAACAACAACAACTACACCCAAGTCGAATAGGGAATCAACACTGACAACAATAAAACAACAGTAAAATAGATAGGACTGAAACTCCAACAGGATCAACATATTAAACAACAACAACTACACCCAAATTGAACAGGGAATAAACACTGACACAATAAAACAACAGTAAAAGCGATATGAATGAAACATCAACAGGATCAACATATTAAACAACAACAACTACACCCAAGTCGAATAGGGAATCCACACTGACAACAATAAAACAACAGTAAAGTCGATATGACTGAAACATCAACAACAGGATCAACATATTAAACAACAAACACACCCAAGTCGAATAGGGAATCAACACCGACAACAATAAAACAATAGTAAAGTCGATATGAATGAAACATAAACAAGATCAACATATTAAACTACAACAACAACTACACCGAAGTCGAATGGGGAATCAACACTGACACAGTAAAACAATAAAGTCGATATGACTGAAACATCAACAGCCGGACCAACATATTAAACAACAACAACTACACCCAATTCGAATAGGGAATCAACACTGAAAAGAATAAAACAACAGTAAAGTCGATATGAATGAAACATCAACAGGATCAACATATTAAACAACAACAAAGACACCGAAGTCGAATAAGGAATCAACACTAACAACAATAAAACAACAGTAAAGTCGATATGACTGAAACATCAACAGGATCAACATATTAAACAACAACAACTACACCAAAGTCGAATAAGAAATCAACACTGACAACAATAAAACAATAGTCAAGTCGATATGACTGAAACATCAACAGGATCAACATATTAAACTACAACAACAACTACACCGAAGTCGAATGGGGAATCAACACTGACACAGTAAAACAATAGTCGATATGACTGAAACATCAACAGCCGGACCAACATATTAAACAACAACAACTACACCCAATTCGAATAGGGAATCAACACTGAAAAGAATAAAACAACAGTAAAGTCGATATGAATGAAACATCAACAGGATCAACATATTAAACAACAACAAAGACACCGAAGTCGAATAAGGAATCAACACTAACAACAATAAAACAACAGTAAAGTCGATATGACTGAAACATCAACAACAGGATCAACATATTAAACAACAACAACTACACCCAAATCAAATAGGGAATCAACACTGACAACAATAAAACAACAGTAAAGTCAATATGACAAACATCAACAGCAGGACCAACATATTAAACAACAACAACTACACCCAAGTCGAATAGGGAATCAACACTGACAACAATAAAACAACAGTAAAATAGATTTAAACAACAACAACTACACCCAAATTGAATAGGGAATAAACACTGACACAATAAAACAACAGTAAAAGCCATATGAATGAAACATCAACAGAATCAACATATTAAACAACAACAACTATACCCAAGTCGAATAGGGAATCCACACTGACAACAATAAAACAACAGTAAAGTCGATATGACTGAAACATCAACAACAGGATCAACATATTAAAACAACAAACACACCCAAGTCGAATAGGGAATCAACACCGACAACAATAAAACAATAGTAAAGTCGATATGAATGAAACATAAACAAGATCAACATATTAAACAACAACAACTACATCCAAATCGAATAGGGAATCAACACAGACAACAATTAAACAACAGTAAAGTCGATATGACTGAAACATCAACAACATAATAAACATATTAAACAACAAACACACCCAAGTCGAATAGGGAATCAACACCGACAACAATAAAACAATAGTAAAGTCGATATGAATGAAACATAAACAAGATCAACATATTAAACAACAACAACTACATCCAAATCGAATAGGGAATCAACACAGACAACAATTAAACAACAGTAAAGTCGATATGACTGAAACATCAACAACATAATAAACATATTAAACAACAAACACACCCAAGTCGAATAGGGAATCAACACCGACAACAATAAAACAATAGTAAAGTCGATATGAATGAAACATCAACAAGATCAACATATTAAACAACTACAACTACACCCAAGTCGAATAGGGAATCAACACTGACAACAATAAAACAACAGTAAAGTCGATAGGAATGAAACATCAACAGGATCAATCTATTAAACAACAACACTTACACCCAAGTGGAATAGGGAATCAACACTGACAACAATAAAACAACAGTAAAGTCGATAAGACTGAAACATCAACAACAGGATCAACATAGTAAACAACAACAACTACACCCAAATTGAATCAAACTGACACAATAAAACAACAGTAAAGTCGATATGAATGAAACAACAAGATCAACATATTAAATAACAACAACTACACCCAAGTCGAATACGGAATCAACACTGACAACAATAAAACAACAGTAAAATAGATAGGACTGAAACATCAACCGCAGGACCAACATATTAAACAACAACAACTACACCCAATTCGAATAGGGAATCAACACTGACAACAATAAAACAACAGTAAAGTCGATATGAATGAAGCATCAACAGGATCAACATATTAAACAACAACAAATACACAGAAGTCGAATAAGGAATCAACACTAACAACAATAAAACAACAGTAAAGTCGATATGACTGAAACATCAACACCAAGGATCAAAATATTAAACAAAAACAACTACACCCAAATCAAATAGGGAATCAACAGTGACACAATAAAACAACAGTAAAGTCGATATGAATGAAACAACAACAAGATCAAAATATTAAATAACAACAATTACACCCAAAAAAGAAATATAAAAAGATCGGACAGGGAAAGTAGCATTCAAGGAGGACAGTCAACCACAAAACACAAAAACAAACACGCAAACAGACAAACAAGAAGGCAAAAGCAATAATAAATGCAAACGACATCACAAACACAAAAAGGGTTGACAATAGGGCTACCGCCTTGGAACGGTCAGTGGCAAAGTAGGCCACTGGGGGTTTAAACCGGTTTTAGGGTGCACCAAACCTCACACTTACCCTACTGTCATCCCATTAAAACAGGACAGTGTAAATAAAGAAATCCCAGCCATGATCTCTAATCTCTAACCAACAAGGCAGCATCAATAGGCAATATAAGTAAAACACAAATATGCTCGTGTAAATAGTCCTTGAATGCTGCTTTCCCTGTCCGATATTTTTATCTTTTTTTTTGGGTGTAGTTGTTGTTGTTTAATATGTTGATCTTGTTGATGTTTCATTCATATCGACTTTACTATTGTTTCATTGTTGTCGGTGTTGATTCCCTATTCGACTTGGGTGCGTTTGTTGTTTTAATATGTTTATCGTGTTGTTGATGTTTCAGTCATATCGACTATACTGTTGTTTTATTGTTGTCAGTCTGGATTCCCTATTCGACTTGGGTGTAGTTGTTGCTGTTTAATATGTTAATCCTGTTGATATTTTAGTCATATCGACTTTACTGTTGTTTTATTGTTGTCAGTGTGGACTCCCTATTCGACTTTGGTGTAGTTGTTGTTATTTAATATGTTGATCTTGTTGTTGTTTCATTCATATCGACTTTACTGTTGTTTTATTGTGTCAGGTCATAACAACAATTACACCCAAGTCGAATAGGGAATCAACACTGACAACAATAAAACAACAGTCAAGTCGATATGACTGAAACATCAACAACAGAATCAACATAGTAAACAACAACAACTACACCCAAATTGAATAGGGAATCAACAGTGACACAATAAAACAACAGTAAAGTCGATATGAATGAAACAACAACAAGATCAACATATTAAATAACAACAACTACACCAAAGTCGAATAGGGAGTCCACACTGACAACAATAAAACAACAGTAAAGTCGATATGACTAAAATATCAACAGGATCAACATATTAAACAGCAACAACTACACCCAAGTCGAATAGGGAATCAACACTAACAACAATAAAACAACAGTAAAGTCGATATGACTGAAACATCAACAACACGATAAACATATTAAAACAACAAACACACCCAAGTCGAATAGGGAATCAACACCGACAACAATGAAACAATAGTAAAGTCGATATGAATGAAACATCAACAAGATTAACATATTAAACAACAACAACTACACCCAAAAAAAAAGGATAAAAATATCGGACAGGGAAAGCAGCATTCAAGGACGACAGTCAACCACAAAACACAAAAACAAACACGCAAACAGACAAACGAAAAGACAAAAGTAATAAAAAATGCAAACGACATCACAAACACAAAAGGGTTGACAATAGGGCTACCGCCTTGGAACGGTCAGTGGCAAAGTAGGCCACTGGGGGTTTAAACCGGTTCTAGGGTGCACCAAACCTCACACTTACCCTACTGTCATCCCATTAAAACAGGACAGTGTAAATAAAGAAATCCCCGCCATGATCTAATCTCTAACCAACAAGGCAGCATCAATAGGCAATATAAGTAAAACACAAATATGCTCGTGTAAATATAATACAAAAAAACAATAGCCTAGAAAGCCACAATGAAGGTACTCAATGACTTTGCAGAAGCCAGAGCAGTAAGAGAATAAACCATTAAGGGCACGACAAGAAAGATCATGGACAAACATCAAACGCCACCGTCCCAATGGGCTTTAGGTAGGCGTCATCACAGGGTCCACAGCCTGTCCGGTCATCGTACAATTAAAGAGGAAAGCATAGTGGCGAACTGTAAAAGGGTCCACCACCAAGCATGCAGTACGTTGCAAAATGATAGGGTCATAACCTCTTTTGATAAACTTTTTAACAAGTTTAACAAAGATAGTATGAAAGTGATCATGACCAAGAATCTTACGAAGTTTATAAATCACATCACCATAGAAGTCAGGTTGTGATAGTCCTTGTCGCAGAAGAGTCCTTAAATTACATTTATATTTGGAAAGAAGATCAGGGTTACGATAATAACATTTTGCAAAGGTTTTACGAAGTTTATGGTAACGGTAACCCTGATTGAGTAACTTTTTAGTTATACAAAGATTACGAATATTAAAGTCCTCAACTCGAGTACAAGCTCTAGAAAAACGAATAAGTTGAGACAGATACACCCCATAAGAAGTTGCTCGGGGAACATCCCCATCCAAGTGGGGATAATTAACAATGTCAAAATTAAAATCATCTAGCTTGTCATAGATTTTGCTAATTATTTTACCATTTTCAATCGAGAGATCTAAATCAAGAAAAGAAGCGTTATTATCAGATATATTTTCTTTATTAAGCCGAAGTTCTTTAGGATAAATGTTATGAACCATAGTTGGAAAGAAAGGGTTGTCAATGTTCAGTATGTCATCCAGATACCGAGAGGTGTCATTAAAAGCTTCAATAATATCTGCCTGGTTATCTGGTGAAAGACTCAACATGAAATCCCTTTCATAGCAAAATAAAAACAAATCTGCGACAAGTGGTGCACAGTTCGTACCCATAGGGATACCAACAATTTGTCTATAAACGGTGGTACCATACCTGACGAAAATATTATCTAATAGGAAGATGAGTGCTTCACAAACTTCATAGCAAGTCCACATAGTATAATTGTCTAAACTGCCGTTAGTGAAAAACGCTTTAATATTATTACATGCCAAAAATGTAGTATTTTCTCTAGCGAATGTTTTTTGTATAAGAGAAATTAGCTTGTCTTTAATAAGATGATGTTGTAAGGTTGTATATAGTGTAGAAAAGTCATAGGTACTTAATGATGAAACTTGACCTTTATTGAAAATTTTATCAAGAACGTCTCCTGAATTTTTTATAGACCAAAATAAATTAATCCCAGAGTTTTCATAAGTTTTATCACAATATAGTTTAACTTGATCTTTAACGGCAGTAAGACAAGAAGTTAAAAGTTTGCCAAGTCGAATAGGAAATCAACACTGACAACAATAAAACAACAGTATAGTCGATATGAATGAAACATCAACAAGATCAACATATTAAACAACAACAACTACACCCAAGTCGAATAGGGAATCCACACTGACAACAATAAAACAACAGTAAAGTCAATATGACTGAAACATCAACAACAGGATCAACATATTAAACAACAACTACTCCCAAGTTGAATAGGGAATCAACACTGACAACAATAAAACAACAGTAAAGTCGATATGACTGAAACATCAACAACAGGATCAACATAGTAAACAACAACAACTACACCCAAATTGAATAGGGAATCAACACTGACACAATAAAACAACAGTAAAGTCGATATGAATGAAACAACAACAAGATCAACATATTAAATAACAACAACTACACCCAAGTCGAATAGGGAATCCACACTGACAACAATAAAACAACAATAAAGTCGATATGATTGAAACATCAACAACAGAATAAACATATTAAACAACAAACACACCCAAGTCGAATAGGGAATCAACACCGACAACAATAAAACAATAGTAAAGTCGATATGAATGAAACACCAACAAGATCAACATATTAAACAACAACAACTACACCCAAGTCGAATAGGAAATCAACACTGACAACAATAAAACAACAGTAAAGTCGATATGAATGAAACATCAACAGGATCAACCTATTAAACAACAACAACTACACCCAAGTGGAATAGGGAATCAACACTGACAACAATAAAACAACAGTAAAGTCGATATGACTGAAACATCAACAACAGGATCAACATAGTAAACAACAACAACTACACCCAAATTGAATACGGAATCAACACTGACACAATAAAACAACAGTAAAGTCGATATAAATGAAACAACAACAATATCAACATATTAAATAACAACAACTACACCCAAGTCGAATAGGGAATCAACACTGACAACAATAAAACAACTGTAAAATAGATAGGACTGAAACATCAACTGCAGGACTAACACTTTAAACAACAGCAACTACACCAAATTCGAATAGGGAATCAACAATGACAACAATAAAACAACAGTAAAGTCGATATGAATGAAGCATCAACAGGATCAACATATTAAACAACAACAAATACATGGAAGTCGAATAAGGAATCAACACTAACAACAATAAAACAACAGTAAAGTCGATATGACTGAAACATCAACAACAGGATCAACATAGTAAACAACAACAACTACACCCAAATTGAATAGGGAATCAACACTGACACAATAAAACAACAGTAAAGTCAATATGAATGAAACAACAACAAGATCAACATATTAAATAACAACAATTACACCCAAGTCATAACAACAATTACACCCTAGTCGAATAGGGAATCAACACTGACAACAATAAAACAACAGTAAAATAGATAGGACTGAAACACCTACAGGATCAACATATTAAACAACAACAACTAAACCCAAGTCGAATAGGGAATCAACACTGACAACAATAAAACATTAGTCAAGTCGATATGACTGAAACATCAACAGGATCAACATATTAAACAACAACAACTACACCCAAGTGGAATAGGGAATCAACACTGACAACAATAAAACAACAGTAAAGTCGGTATGACTGAAACATCAACAACAGGATCAACATAGTAAACAACAACAACTACACCCAAATTGAATAGGGAATCAACACTGACACAATAAAACAACAGTAAAGTCAATATGAATGAAACAACAACAAGATCAACATATTAAATAACAACAACTACACCCAAGTCGAATAGGGAATCAACACTGACACAATAAAACAACAGTAAAGTCGATATGACTGAAATATCAACAGGATCAATATATTAAACAACAACTACACCAAAGTCGAATGGGAATCAACACTGACACAATTAAACAACAATAAAGTCGATATGACTGAAACATCAACAGCAGGACCAACATATTAAACAACAACAACTACACCCAATTCAAATAGGGAATCAACACTGACTACAATAAAACAACAGTAAAGTCGATATGAATGAAACATCAACAGGATCAACATATTAACCGGCAACAAATACACCGAAGTCGAATAAGGAATCAACACTAACAACAATAAAAAAACAGTAAAGTCGATATGACTGAAACATCAACAACAGGATCAACATATTAAACAACAACTACACCAAAGTCGAATGAGGAATCAACAGTAATACAATAAAACAACAGTAAAGTCGATATGTATAAAACATCAACAAGATCAACATATTAAACAACAACAACTACACCCAAGTCGAAGAGGGAATCCACACTGACAACAATAAAACAACAGTAAAGTCAATATGACTAAAACATCAACAACAGGATCAACATATTAAACAACATCAACTACACCTAAGTCTAATAGGGAATCAACACTAACAACAATAAAACAACAGTAAAGTCAATATGACTGAAACATCAACAGCAGGACAACATATTAAACAACAACAACTAAACCCAAGTCGAGTAGGGAATCAATACTGACACAATAAAACAACAGTAAAAGTAATATGAATGAAACATCAACAGGATCAACATATTAAACAACAACAACTACACCCAAGTCGAATAGGGAATCAACACTGACACAATAAAACAACAGTAAAGTCGATTTGAATGAAACAACAACAGGATCAACATATCAAACAGCAACAACTACACCAAGTCAAATAGGGAATCAAAATGACAACAATAAAACAACAGTAAAGTCGATATGACTGAAACATCAACAGGATCAACATATTAAACAACAACAACTACACCCAAATCGAAAAGGGAATCCACACTGACAACAATAAAACAACAGTAAAGTCGATATGACTGAAACATCAACAACATGATCAACATATTAAACAACAACTAATCCCAAGTTGAATAGGGAATCAACACTGACAACAATAAAACAATCGTAAAGTCGATATGAATGAAACATCAACAGGATCAACATATTAAACAACAACAACTACATCCAAGTCGAATAGGGAATCATCACTGACAAAATAAAACAACAGCAAAGTCGATATAAATGAAACAACAACAGGATCAACATATTAAACAACATCAATACACCCAAATTGAATAGGGAATCAACACTGACAACAATAAAACAACAGTAAAGTCGATTTGAATGAAAAATCAACAAGATCTACATATTAAACAACAACAATTACACCCAAGTCGAATAGGGAATCCACACTGACAACAATAAAACAACAGTAAAGTCAATATGACTGAAACATCAACAACAGGATCAACATATTAAACAATATCAACTACACCCAAGTCTAATAGGGAATAAACACTAACAACAATAAAACAACAGTAAAGTCAATATGACTGAAACATCAACAGCAGGACAAACATATTAAACAACAACAACTAAACCCAAGTCGAGAAGGGAATCAATACTGACACAATACAACAACAGTAAAAGTAATATGAATGAAACATCAACAGGATCAACATATTAAACAACAACAACTACACCCAAGTCGAATAGGGAATCAACACTGACACAATAAAACAACAGTAAAGTCGATTTGAATGAAACAACAACAGGATCAACATATCAAACAGCAACAACTACACCAAGTCAAATAGGGAATCAAAATGACAACAATAAAACAACAGTAAAGTCGATATGACTGAAACATCAACAGGATCAACATATTAAACAACAACAACTACACCCAAACTGAAAAGGGAATCCACACTGACAACAATAAAACAACAGTAAAGTCGATATGACTGAAACATCAACAACATGATCAACATATTAAACAACAACTGATCCCAAGTTGAATAGGGAATCAACACTGACAACAATAAAACAATCGTAAAGTTGATATGAATGAAACATCAACAGGATCAACATATTAAACAACAACAACTACATCCAAGTCGAATAGGGAATCATCACTGACAAAATAAAACAACAGTAAAGTCGATATTAATGAAACAACAACAGGATCAACATATTAAACAACATCAACTACACCCAAATTGAATAGGGAATCAACACTGACAACAATAAAACAACAGTAAAGTCGATATGAATGAAACAACAACAGGATCAACATATCAAACAACATCAACTACACCCAAGTCGAATAGGGAATCAACACTGACACAATAAAACAACAGTAAAGGCGACATGACTGAAACAACAACAGCAGGACCAACATATTAAACAGCAACAATTACACTCAAGATGAATAGGAAATCAACACTGACACAATAAAACAACAGTAAAGTCGATATGACTGAAACACCAACAGGATCAACATATTAAACAACAACAACTACACGCAAGTCGAATAGGGAATCAATACTGACACAATAAAACAACAATAAAGTCGATATGAATGAAACAACAACATGATCAACATATTAAACAACAACAACTACACCCAAGTCGAATAGGGAATCAACACTGACAACAATGAAACAACAGTAAAATAGATAGGACTGAAACATCAACAGGATCAACATATTAAACAACAAATACATCCAAGTCGAATAGGGAATCAACACTGACACAACAGTAAAGGCGATATGAATGAAACATCAACAAGATCAACATATTAAACAAAAACAACTACACCGAAGTCGAATAATTGATTGATTGAAATGGATTTTATAGTCGCACCAACAGCTAAGGTCACATGGCGACTTTCCAGCTTCCATTGGTGGAGGAAGATCCCAGGTGTCCCTCTGGGCAATTTTCGTGCACGGGCGGGCACCTGGGTAGAACCACCGACGTTCCGCAAGCCAGCTGGATAGCTTCCTCACATAAAGATTCCTAGGCCCCTGAGGGTTCGAACCTACAGCGGTGAGGGGTAAGTGATTTCAAGTCAGAGACATTAACCACTATGCCACGGACGCCCCCGAAGTCGAATAGGGAATCAACACTGACACAATAAAACAACAGTAAAGGCATTATGACTGAAACAACAACAGCAGGACCAACATATTAAACAACAACAACTACACCCAAGTCGATTAGGGAATCAACACTGACACAATAAAACAACAGTAAAGTCGATATGAATGAAACAACAACAAGATCAACATATTAAATAACAACAACTACACCCAAGTCGAATAGGGAATCAACACTGACAACAATAAAACAACAGTAAAATAGATAGGACTGAAACACCAACAGGATCAACATATTAAACAACAACAACTACACCCAAGTCGAATAGGGACTCAACACTGACAACAATAAAACAACAGTCAAGTCGATATGACTGAAAAATCAACAGGATCAACATATTAAACAACAACAACAACTACACCAAAGTCGAATGGGGAATCAACACTGACACAATAAAACAACAATAAAGTCGATATGACTAAAACATCAACAGCAGGAACAACATATTAAACAACAACAACTACACCCAATTCGAATAGGGAATCAACACTGACAACAATAAAACAACAGTAAAGTCGCTATGAATGAAACATCAACAGGATCAACATATTCAACAAATACACGAAAGTCGAATAAGGAATCAACACTAACAACAATAAACCAACAGTAAAGTCGATATGACTGAAACATCAGCAACAAGGATCAACATATTAAACAACAACAACTACACCAAAGTCGAATAGGGAATAAACACTGACACAATAAAACAATAGTAAAAGCGATATGAATGAAACATCAACAGAATCAACATATTAAACAACAACAACTACACCCAAGTCGAATAGGGAATCAACACTGACACAATAAAACAACAGTAAAGTCGATATGACTGAAATATCAACAGGATCAACATATTAAACAACAACAACTACACCAAAGTCGAATAAGAAATCAACACTGACAACAATAAAACAATAGTCAAGTCGATATGACTGAAACATCAACAGGATCAACATATTAAACCACAACAACAACTACACCGAAGTCGAATGGGGAATCAACACTGACACAATAAAACAATAAAGTTGATATGACTGAAACATCAACAGCCGGACCAACATATTAAACAACAACAACTACACCCAATTCGAATAGGGAATCAACACTGAAAACAATAAAACAACAGTAAAGTCGATATGAATGAAACATCAACAGGATCAACATATTAAACAACAACAAAGACACCGAAGTCGAATAAGGAATCAACACTAACAACAATAAAACAACAGTAAAGTCGATATGACTGAAACATCAACAACAGGATCAACATATTAAACAACAACAACTACACCCAAATCAAATAGGGAATCAACACTGACAACAATAAAACAACAGTAAAGTCGATATGACTGAAACATCAACAACAGGATCAACATATTAAACAACATCAACTACACCCAAGTAGAATAGGGAATCAATACTGACAACAATAAAACAACAGTAACGTCAATATGACAAACATCAACAGCAGGACCAACATATTAAACAACAACAACTACACCCAAGTCGAATAGGGAATCAACACTGACAACAATAAAACAACAGTAAAATAGATAGGACTGAAACTCCAACAGGATCAACATATTAAACAACAACAACTACACCCAAACTGAATAGGGAATCAACACTGACACAATAAAACAACAGTAAAGTCGATATGAATGAAACAACAACAAGATCAACATATTAAATAACAACAACTACACCCAAGTCGAATAGGGAATAAACACTGACACAATAAAACAACAGTAAAAGCGATATGAATGAAACATCAACAGGATCAACATATTAAACAACAACAACTACACCCAAGTCGAATAGGGAATCCACACTGACAACAACAAGAGGCCCAAGAGGGCCTGTGGACGCTCTACTGGCTAACATGGCTCTTATAACATCAATGTAGCGAGTGACTGCCATTTACATTTTTTTGAAAGTTTCGGGCAAAAAACAGCTTTTTAACTAAATCAAGGGCCATAACTAAAGAATCTGGTAAAGTTTGATAAAGATCAAAATGAAGGCCATATCATATTAACGAGGCAAAATATAGCATTTTTAACTAAATCAAGAGCCATAACTCCTCTGTTACTGGTCCGACTGGTCCAACATAGAGCTAAAAAAAAAAAAAAAAAATAAAATAAAATAAAGTAAAACAAAAAATATAAAAAAAAATAAAAAAAATAAAATAAAATAAAATTAATAATAATATAAAACAAATACTGTCATAAAAACTGGTAAAGATTGCCAAAGATCAGATGACGAGGCAAATTATAGCATTTTTAAGAAAATCAAGGGCTATAACTCCGCTATTACTGGTCCGATTTGGTTGGTTTTCGAACTTGACCAAGCTTTCATAGACATTAACAATCTGATAAAGTTTGGTAAAGATCGGATGAAAAATGAAGGCCCTATCATCTTAACGAGGCAAAATATATCATTTTGAAGTAAATCAAGGGCTACAACTCCGATGTTACTGGTTTTCGTACTTGTCCGAGCTCTCATTGATATTAACAATCTGATAAAGTTTGGTAAAGATCGGATGAACAATGAAGCCTCTATAGTCTTAACGAGGCAAAATATAGCATTTTTAACTAAATCAAGGGCCATAACTCCGCTGTTACTAGTCCGATATAGCTGGTTTTCGAACTTGTCCACGCTTTCATTGATATTAACAATCTGATAAAGTTTGGTAAAGATCGGATGAACAATGAAGCCCCTATCGTCTTAACGAGGCAAAATATAGCATTTCTAACTAAATCAAGGGCCATAACTCCGCTGTTATTGGTCCGATATGGCTGTTTTTCAAACTTGTTCGAGCTTTCAACGACATTAACAATCTGATAAAGATTGGTTAAGATCGAATGAACAATGAAGCCCCTATCGTCTTAACGATGCAAAATATAGCATTTTTAACTAAATCAAGGGACACAATTCCGCTGTTACTAGTCCGATATGGCTGGTTTTCGAACTAATCCGACCTTTCATTGATATTAACAATGTGGTAAAGTTTGGTAAAGATAGGATGAATAACGAAGGCCATATCGTCTTAACGAGGCAAAATATAGCAATATAGCATTTTTAACTAAATCAAGGACCATAACTCCGCTGTTACTGGTCCAATCTGGCTGGTTTTCGAACTTGTCCGAGCTTTCATTGATATTAACAATCTGGTAGAGTTTGGTAAAGATAGGATGAAAAAATGAATGCCCTATCGTCTTAACGAGGCACAATTTAGCAATATAGCATTTTTAACTAAATCAAGGGCCATAACTCCGCTGTTACTAGTCCGATCTGGCTGGTTTTCGAACTCATCCGAGCTTTCATTGATAGTAACAACCTGTTAAAGTTTGGTAAAGATCGGATGAAAAATGAAGGCCCTATCGTCTTAACGAGACAAAAGTTAACAACGGACGGACGACGGACGGACGGACGACGGACAACTCGGCATCCCATAAGCTCTGCTGGCCTTCGGCCAGTAGAGCTAATAAAACAACAGTAAAGTCGATATGACTGAAACATCAACAACAGGATCAACATATTAAAACAACAAACACACCCAAGTCGAATAGGGAATCAACACCGACAACAATAAAACAATAGTAAAGTCGATATGAATGAAACATAAACAAGATCAACATATTAAACAACAACAACTACACCCAAGTCGAATAGGGAATCAACACTGACAACAATTAAACAACAGTAAAGTCGATATGACTGAAACATCACACACAGGATCAACATAGTAAACAACAACAACTACACCCAAATTGAATAGGGAATCAACACTGACACAATAAAACAACAGTAAAGTCAAATGAATGAAACAACAACAAGATCAACATATTAAATAACAACAACTACACCCAAGTCGAATAGGGAATCCACACTGACAACAATAAAACAACAGTAAAGTCGATATGACTGAAACATCAACAACAGAATAAACATATTAAACAACAAACACACCCAAGTCGAATAGGGAATCAACACTGACAACAATAAAACAATAGTAAAGTCGATATGAATGAAACATCAACAAGATCAACATATTAAACAACAACAACTACACCCAAGTCGAATAGGGAATCCACACTGACAACTATAAAACAACAGTAAAGTCGATATGAATGAAACATCAACAGGATCAACATATTAAACAACAACAACTACACCCAAGTCGAATAGGGAATCAACACTGACAACAATAAAACAACAGTAAAATAGATAGGACTGAAACACCAACAAGATCAACATATTAAACAACAACAACTACACCCAAGTCGAATAGGGAATCAACACTGACAACAATAAAACAACAGTCAAGTCGACATGACTGAAACATCAACAGGATCAACATATTAAACAACAACAACAACTACACCAAAGTCGAATTGGGAATCAACACTGACACAATAAAACAACAATGAAGTCGATATGGCTGCAACATCAACAGCAGGACCAACATATTAAACAACAACAACTACACCCAAGTCGAATAGGGAATCAACACTGACAACAATAAAACAACAGTAAAGTCGATATGACTGAAACATCAACAGCAGGACCGACATATTAAATAACAACAACTACACCCAAGTCGAATAGGAAATCAAGACAGACACAATAAAACAACGGTAAAATCGATATGACTGAAACATCAACAGGATCAATATATTAAACAACAACAACTACAGACCCAGTTGCGTTCAAGTACCCCAAATAAATGCAGAATGAACGCTGAACGAATGGAAAATGTTTAACACAAAATGGGCGCAGAATGAACGCAGAATGAACATTGCACAATCTATATTTTAAAAATGCATTTCATTCATTGCGTTTGTTTCGTTCGTTCATTTTCAGCGTTCAGCATTTTAAAAAATGAACGATGAATGCATTTTTTAAAACGCTAAACGCTGAAAAACGAATTGAACGAATGAAATGAACGCAAATGCATTTCGCTATTTCGGATAACTTTCAATATTATCCTTTTGAGTACATAATTGAAGTCTCAATTTAAACGAAGTGCGTTTTGCAGTATTTTAAAACAAAGGAATACACTGTGTAAATGGTGTTTTTTAAGCACGATTACACTTTCATTTTTACTGATTTAAAATAGGAAATGTATTTATTGTGTAACTTTATATCATTTCATTATAAAACTGAAATAATGTTGGTAAAATCAGATGGCATATTTTTATATAGTGTCAAGTATGTTAAATTTTCGATGAAAATAACATAAACCCGGAAGAAAACAGAATAATCATCAATGTGCATCATAAATAAAGTCAACCAAAGGACACATTCTTCAATATGATCACAAACATTAGTCGCTGACTCGTGGTAAGAATCGCATGACTGGATATCGTGCGTAGCTTAATCATCAGAAATGTTGTGATTGGTAAACGCTGAACTAACGAAGGCAAATGCATTTTCTCCGTTTGTGCATTTAAAAGCACACATTATGTTGCGTTCGTTCTGTGCATTTAAATGTACGCATGGTTTTGTTTATAAACGCTGAATGCATTCAAAAACGCAAATGATTTGCATTTTAAAAATGCATTCATAAAAATGAAATGCAAACGGAATGCAAACGGAACACAAACGAAATGCAAACAGAGTGCATTTTTGGGGTACTTGAACGCAACTGGGTCTGTACACCCAAGTCGAATAGGGAATCACCACTGACAACAATAAAACAACAGTAAAGCCGATATGAATGAAACATCAAGAGGATCAACATATTAAACAACAACAACTACACCCAAGTCGAATAGGGAATCAACACTGACACAATAAAACAACAGCAAAGTCGATATGACTGAACTTTGGGTCGCTGTGGTGGCCATTTTGATTATTCGATGATAACGAAAAACACAAACTTAATAGGAACATGTTTATGATATTTCACAAGAATGGAATAAGTGGTTTCGTCGGAGATGTCGTTTGAAATTTTCTTAAATTTTACCTAATTTTAGCCATGGTGGCCATCTTGGATGACTGGCGGCCGCGAAAAACAAAAATCTGAGGAGGACTATCCTAAAGATCATTGTAATGAAGTTTAATCAATATCCTTCAAGCGGTTTCAGAGAAAATGTTATTTTTAGCCGTTTCCTATATAACACTATCTAAACTTTGGATCGCCATGGTGGCCATTTTGATTATTCGACGATAACTTAAAACATAAACTTGATAGAGGCTAACCCAAGGAACATGTTTATGATATTTGACAAGAATGGAAAAAGTGGTTTCGGAGATGTTTGAAATTTCCATAAATTTTACCTAGTTTTAGACATGACATCATTGATGACTGGCGGCCGCGAAAAACACAAATCTGAGAGGGACTATCCCAAATATCATGGTGATAAAGTTTCATCAAAATCCTTCAAGGGGTTTCAGAAAAGATGAATGTTTTAACCTTTTTCTATATAACTCTATGTAAACTTTGGGTCGCCGTGGTGGCCATTTTGATTATTTGAAGATAAAGAAAAACACAAACTTGATAGAGGCCAACCCAAGGAACATGTTTATATTTCACAAGAATGGAATAAGTGGCTAGTTTTAGTCATGGCGGCCATCTTGGATGACTGGCAGCCACAAAAAACACAAGCCTGAAAGGGACTATCCCAAAGATCATTGTGATTTAAGTTTCATCAAAATCCTTCAAGCGGTTTCAGAAAGGATGTCATTTTTAATGTTTTCCTATATAACTCTTATGTAAACTTTGGGTCGCTGTTGCGGCAATTTTGATTATTCGTCGATAACGAAAAACACAAACTTGATAGAGGCCAACCCAAGTAACATGTATATGATATTTCACAAGAATGGAATAAGTGGTTTCGGAGGAGATGTCGTTTGAAAATTCCTTAAATTTGACCTAGTTTTAGACATGGCGGCCATCTTGGATAACTGGCGGCCATGAAAAAACAAATCTAAGTGGGGGCCTCCGAAGTAACTTTGTGATGAAGTTTCATCAAAATCCTTCAAGCGGTTTCAGAGGAGATGACGATTTTATAAAATTGCTAACAGACGGAGGGATGGACAGACAGACAGACAAAAAGTGATTGCATCAGCCCGCCTGGCCAGCAGAGCTAAAAATTAAACAAAAACAATACATTAATAATAATAAAAAAAAGAAAAATATCTGGTAAGTTTGGTAAAGATCAGATGAATAATAGAAGCCAAATCGTATTAACGAGGCAAAATATAGCATTTTTAACGAAATCAAGGGCCATAACTCCGCTGATACTGGTCCGATCTGGATTTTGAACTTGTCCGAGATGTCATTGATATTAACAATCTGTTAAGTTTGGTAAAGATCGGATTAAAAATGAAGGTTCTATCGCCTTAACGAGGTAAAAGTTAACAGACGACAGACAACTCACCATCCCATAAGCTCTTCTGGTCATTGGCCAGTAGATATGCACAACTAGGTTTGGTACTGATCATCCTGCCAAGTTTCGTTGAAATGAAAACTATGTTCAAGAGATTTAGCTCAGACAAATTTTGTGACATACAGATTCCAGACAGACGTCAGACAACAGACAAGACAGACAGCACAAAAAAATGCGAGAGCGGAGAGGATATGGACCAAATTAATTTCAACAGCAACAACAGGAACAATGAGACCAACTTCATCTTGAATAACAACAATACTACAAGGGGGTGAAGTTCGACACGCTACTAAGACCGAGCCTTAAATCTTGTATTACCTTTTTATCTGCTGTCTGGCAGCAACATTTGGACACCATCTTCACACAAGACAACCAACTCTATACCATTGCTCAAAACATGCTGCCGCGTTAGAGGTCTTCTTCTGTAACACTAAAAAGTAATACCAGGAAAAGGACAATGATGTAAAATATCCATTTTTCGTATGTCTTTATGTAACCTTTTGATTTCTTAACTTGCTTGATATTATTGAAGAAGTGTTTGAAGATATTTTTTTCTCCATAAACGTAGTGTAACTGTAGCAAGTTAAAGGCGTGCCATTCCATATCACCACACTTGTTAAATAATAGCATGTATTCACACTTGAGGCTGTCTTTACAACGTGAGCCGATGTTTAAAGTCTGTATTGAAAACAAAAAGAAAGATAAAACAAACATCAGATATAGACTTGAAGTTCTACATTTTGACCACATTATCCAAGGTGATGCTTTTTTGCATCAGTGTACCCCCGTGATATGCGACATGACCCTATTTGGACATTTCCACGCAGTGATAATACATGCAAAATTTCATACTCTTATATTAAGCTTGTAAGAGTAATTTTATATTTTATGTAAATAAACTCAAACATCAGAATATAGACACTAGAAGAAGATTTTCACCGCTCTCCAAACATAATAAATCCGCAGATTCACATGTCTCACCTAACGGGTTCTGGACTTAAAAATAAAAAGATCAATGATGCCTAAATGAAAGTTTGTAAACATTTTAGTAACTAAAAGCAATGGAGTTTGCTGATTGTCGAGATGACATTTCAGTAGACATAAAATTCCCATCAGTACTTCTTTTAAAACATTGCAAAAACAACAAGGATAGGATGACCTTAGATCGCTCACCTGGTAATCATGGGCAATAAGTCTGCTGTGTCTAGTAAGGCATGGATATTTTTTAATTTGTCCCACTTTCTTCTTTGAATGAAATTTCATAAAAATGGGTGGGGCGGTTCATATTATAATTAACATTCTAAACAAGTAACTAGATTTAACAAAGGAAAATGCAATATAGCATTTTTCAACAAATCAAGGGCCATAACTCTGTCGTTACTAACAAGATCTAGTTGGTTTTCGAACTTGTCCAAGATTTCATTGATATACCACACTTTGCACAACTAGACATCATACTGAGGCTTCCTGCCAAATTTTGTAGAAATCCAATAGCTGTTTAGGAGTAGCGCCGACAAGAAATTGAAAGTAAAAATGTCAAAGGGCCGTAACTCCATCATAAATCAGCAAACTCGAACAAAAGCGTGAGATGCACAACTAGACATCTTACCAATGCTTCCTGCCAAGTTTCGTCAAAATCCAACCAGGCGTTTAGGAGGAATAGCGCCTACAAGAAATTTAAAAGTAAAAATGTCAAGGGGCCTAACTCCATCAAAAATCAACGAAACCAGAAAAAAACTCAATAGGCACAACTAGCAGTCATAGCAATGCTTCCTGCTAACATGGTGTTAACACAAAAACAAGAGGCCCAAGAGGGCCTTCTTGGGCCTGTGGATGCTCTACTGGCTAATATGGCTCTTATGACATCAATGAAGCAAGTGACTATCGTCTTAAAGAGGCAAAATATAGCTATAACTCCGCCACTACTGGTCCAATCTGGCTGGTTTTCCAAGTTAATAAAAAAATTGAAAAAAAAAAGGAAAAAAATTTCAAAATTTAAAAAAAAAAAAAATCAATAAAAGAAAAAAAAGAAATTAAATCAAAAAAAAGAATAATCCAAAAAAAAAAGAAGAAATAAAAAAAAAGAAATAATTAAAAAAAAAAATATTTTAAAACAAGCATTTATGTACAACTGTGACCCCCAACTGCGGGGCGTGGCAGGGCGGGGTCACACCATTTGAACAAAATTGGTAAAGGAACATAAGCTTATAGCAACAGCAAAATATTAAACCTCTGGCTCTTGCAGTTTCCGAGAAGAAGATTTTTTAAAAAAACAAATCCTATATAAGTCTATGTAAAACTGTGACCCTCGGGGCGTGGACAAATTTGACCCCAGGATCACCATTTGAACAAACTTAGTAGGGGACCATAAGCTGATGCTACATGTAATACATGAGAGCTCTGTGCCATGTGGTTCCAGAGAAGAAGATTTTGTAAGTTTTTCCCTATACAAGCCTATGTAAAACTGTGACCCCCGGGATGGGGCCAAATGTGACCCCTGGGTCACCATTTGAACAAAATTGGTAGAGGACCACAAGCTTATAGCAAATGCAAAATATTAAACCTCTGGCTCTTGCAGTTTCAGAGAAGAAGATTTTTTAAGTTTTTCCCTATACATGTCTATGTAAAACATGTGACCCTTGGGGCGGGGCTAAATGTGACCCGAGGGTCACCATTTGAACAAACTTGGTAAAGGACCATAAGTTGATGCTACATGTAATACATGAGAGCTCTGTGCCTTGTGGTTTCAGAGAAGAAGATTTTTTAAAGTTTTTTCCTATATGTCTATATGAAAAACATGCAAAACCTCAATATACAAACTTTGAACCCCCGGGGCACGGCCATTTTTGACCCCGGGGACTTTATTTGAACAAACTTGATAGTCTAGGCGTTGGCGATCATTTTAAAAGAAAAACTGTTGAAATCTTTCTAGCGGTTCTGGAGAAGAAGATTTTTTAAGGTTTCGATTATATATGGTAATGGCAGCCATCTTGGATGTAGCACTGACCTAATTTTAACAAATCTAAAAAGCATTCATCTAAGGATCATCCATGCGAAGTTTGGTCAAAATTAGCCAAGCGGTTTCTGAGGAGAAGTCATTTGAAGAAAAGTTAACGGACGACAGACAGACAGACGACAGACGGACGACGGACGACAGACAACATACCATCCCATAAGCTCTGCTGGCCAGCAGAGCTAAAAATTATAAAAAAAAAAAAAATGAAATAATTTTAAAAAAAAGAAGAGGTCAATGACCTTGAAGCTCTACTGATAGATTTTGATAGCTAGGTCAGCATTCCCGTGAAGTTTCATAAAATCTGGCAAGTAGTTTCAGAGGAGTAGTCGCTACAAGTTGAAGTTTTTACTACATAACTCTAGGTAAACAAAGATGGCCACTGGCAGCCATGTTAAATGTCGAATCAAAATAATTTTCAACAAGGATCAACATCTTGTCATGCTGATCATTTCAGAAAAAGTCCCATATCAATATCACTTACAGTTTTCAAGAAGTAGTCGCTACAAACTTGCTTTTAAAAATCTATGTTTAGCCGTGGTGGCCATCTTGAATTTCCGGCCAACCTGTAATTGTGCTAGATTCAACTAGACATCAATAGTAAAATTCCTGTGAAGTTTCATGAAAATCCGTCTAGTAGTTTCAGAGGAGTCACTACCATTTTTTACTATACAAACTAACTCTATGTGAACAAAGATGGTCACTGGTGCCCAGGTTTAATTTTTGATTCAAAATAATTTTTGACAAGGATCATCATCATGTCATGTTGATCATTTTAGAAAAAGTCCCATATCAATATCACTTACAGTTTTCAAGAAGTAGTCGCTACAATTTATTTTTTAAAAATCTGATTTTAGCCATGGCGGCCATCTTGAATTTTTGGCCACCTAAAAAAATTCTGGTATCAATTAGACATCAAGAGCAACATTCCTGTAAAGTTTCATAAAAATTTGTAGTAGTTTCAGGGTGGGGCCAAATGTGATTAATAGGTCACCATTTGAACAAACTTGGTAGAAGACCATAAGCTTATAGCAAATGCAAAATATTAAACCTCTGGCTCTTGCAGTTTCAGAGAAGAAGATTTTTTTAATTTTTCTCTATACATGTTTATGTAAAATATGTGACCCTTGGGGCGGGGTCAAATGTGACCCAAGGGTCACAATTTGAACAAACTTGGTAAAGGACCTTATGCTTATAGCAAACGCAAAATATTAAACCTCTGGCTCTTGTAGTTTCCGAGAAGAAGATTTTTAAAAAAAAAATCCTATATAAGTCTATGTAAAGCTGTGACCCTCGGGGTGGGGACAAATTTGAGCCCAAGGTCACCATTTGAACAAACTTAGTAGATGACCATAAGCTGATGCTACATGTAATACATGAGAGCTCTGTGCCATGTGGTTCCAGAGAAGAAGATTTTTTTCAGTTTTTCCCTATACAAGCCTATGTAAAACTGTGACCCCCGGGGTGGGGCCAAATGTGACTCCTGGGTCACCATTTGAATAAACTTGGTAGAGGACCACAAGCTTAGAGCAAATACAAAATATTAAACCTCTGGCTCTTGCAGTTTCAGAGAAGAAGATTTTGTAAGTTTTTCCCGATACATGTCTATGTAAAACATGTGACCCTTGGGGCGGTGCCAAATGTGACCCGAGGGTCACCATTTGAACAACTTGGTAAAGGACCATAAGCTTATAGTAAATGCAAAATATCAAACCTCTGGCTGTTGTAGTTTCCGAGAAGAAGATTTTTTAAAAAGAAATCCTATAGAAGTCTATGTAAAACTGTGACCCCCAGGGCGGGGACAAATTTGACCTGGGTCACCATTTGAACAAACTTAGTAGAGGACCATAAGCTGATGCTACATGTAATACATGAGAGCTCTGTGCCTTGTGGTTTCAGAGAAGATTTTTTAAAGTTTTTTCCTGTATGTCTATATGAAAAACATGCAAAACCTAAAATGTACAAACTTTGGACCCCCAAAGCACGGCCAATTTTGACCCCGGGGACTTTATTTGAACAAACTTGATAGACTAGGCATTGGCGATCATTTTAAAAAAAGAACTGTTGAAATCTGTCCAGTGGTTCTGGAGAAGATGATTTTTTAAGGTTTCGACCATATATGGTAATGGCAGCCATCTTGGATGTATCGCTGACCTAATTTTAACAAATCTAAAAAGCATTCATCTAAGGATCATCCATGTGAAGTTTGGTCAAAATTAGCCAAGCGGTTTCTGAGGAGGTCGTTTGAAGAAAAGTTAACGGACGGACAACGGACGACGGCAGACGGACAACACACCATCCCATAAGCTCTGCTGGCCCCTGGCCAGTAGAGCTAAAAATGACAAACTAGAAAGCCTGTCAACTTTTATATAGAACTCAATGAGAGTTTGATCACATCTGGTACACAAGGTGGATTCATTTCCATATATTGAACAAATACTGACAAAGGGAAACTTTGAAGCAACATAAAAAGAGAGAAAAGTAGTCAAGTGATACTGAAGCCATACTTACAGGCGCATTGCGAGATTCTGTTGCACAATTTTTGTTGCTATTGTAATACTGTTCCAGATCAGCCATACTACATGTCACGTTCTGGTCTTCAGCTATTTTCTTCAAACATTGCAGAGCATGGGAGAATATCCTGAATAACAAAAAAAAAGAATGTTAATTTCCAGCTAATCATCTATCTACACAATTTGTACCTTTCACTTCTGGTATGTTATCTATTTCATACCTTTCGTATCGTATAAGAAATGAGCTCAGAGTTTCAAATTTAATAAACAGCATCAACTCAATAAGAAAACAAGAGGCCCAAGAGGGCCTGTGGACGCTCTACTGGCTAAAACAGCTCTTATAGATTTAGATAGATATAGCTAGATATAGCTCTCTTCTCCTATAGATTTAACAAAGAAAAATACAATATAGCATTTTTCAACAAATCAAGGGCCATAACTCTGTTATTACTAACAAGATCTAGCTAGTTTTCGAAATTGTCCAAGATTTCATTGATATGCCGCGCTTTGCACAACTAGACATCATACTGAAGCTTCCTGCCAAATTTCGTAGAAATCTAACAAGCCGTTTAAGGAGTAGCGCCGACAAGAAATTTAAGATAAAAATGTCAAAGGGCCATAACTCCGTCAAAAATCAGCGAACTGGAACAAAAGCGTGATATGCACAACTAGACATCTTACCGATGCTTCCTGCCAAGTTTCGTTGAAATTCAACAAGGCATTTAGGATGAGTAGCGCCGACAAGAAATTTTAAAGTAAGTGTCAAGTAATTAAAAAGATAATGAAAAAATTAAAAAAAATTAAAAAAATTCAAATCAATTAAAAAAAAAAAAAAAAAAGGAAAAAAAATAAAAATAAAAAAAACATAAAAAAATAAAAAAAATAAAAAAAAACAATAAAAAAATTTAAAAAAAATTGAAACAATAGGTCACCATTTGAACAAACTTGGTATGAGATCATAAGCTTATAGCAAATGCAACATATTAAACCTCTGGCTCTTGCAGTTTCAGAGAAGAAGATTTTTTTAATTTTTCCCTATACATGTCTGTTAAACATGTGACCCTTGGGGCGGGGTCAAATGTGACCCGAGGGTCACAATTTGAACAAACTTGGTAAAGGACCATAAGCTTATAGCAAATGCAAAATATTAAACCTCTGGCTCTTGCAGTTCCAGAGAAGAAGATTTTTTTCAGTTTTTCGTTAGCAGACACAACCTTGTCTGAGTTTGTATCTATAGAAACATCAATGGTTTATATTGACTCACTGATCAGGTCCTTAGCAGAAGTGACATTGTCCAGGTTTGTATCTATAGAAACTGCAATGGTTTATATTGACTCACTGATCAGGTCCTTAGCAGACACAACCTTGTCTGAATTTGTATCTACAGAAACTTCAATGGTGTATACTGACTCACTGATCAGGTCGTTGTCTGGGTTTGTATCTATAGAAACTTCAATGGTTTATATTCACTTGCTGATCAGATCCTTAGCAGACACAACCTTGTCTGGGTTTGTATCTATAGAAACTTCAATGGTTTATATTGACTCGCTGATCAGATCCTTAGCAGACACAACCTTGCCTGGGTTTGTATTTACAGAAACGTCTATTAAGAAATAAAGTATTCCAAGGGGTTTATATTGTTGCAAATCAATACCTGTTGGGCAGGACTTGAAGATCATTCATACTTAGGTATGTAGGCCCATGGTATGAATTTGTTTTATTAAGTCCCAAACACCAGGTTTTGTTCTTGCATAATATAAACTCACTGGAAATGTTTTATTTCTTATCTGATATGGATTTGTATGTATTTAACGCAGATAATTTTTGAGAGATTGAAACTAATACAAACTCTCACAACTTACATTGTACGCCCATCTCTCAACATCAAACGAAAAAGTCTACAGCTTTATCAACAATTTCAATTTGTTGTTTGAAAGTAACACTACTTTAAAATAAGGTTATGATTGTTTTGGATATTTTCTTATGTTTAAAATTGTTTAAAATGATGAAGGATGTTACGTCAGAGGTCTTGATAGGAATTTCAAAACTTCCTCAATAACCAATCAGCACTAAGTATTTTAATGAACTATGTTAGATAGGTGTTTACTAGTGTGTTAAAATACACGTTTAATGCTCTTTTGAAATGTTTCGTATTGGCGAGCATCAACGTGTATTGATTATTGCACATTTTACGACTGGACTTTCCCAACGGAATCTGTTGAGAAGGTTTCACGCTTTTAAACAGCATTGTTTGTATATTATATATGCACAGGTTGAAAGAAGATTTTTTGAAAAAGTCGATTGGCGTTTCAAAATTTACCTGCCACGATGAAATATCTCAGATTATCTCAGATTATCCAAATTTATCACAAATATATGGACATATTTCCGAATTATCGAAAGTTACCGCCATTTTGTTTGAAATTCTTACCCAGAGTTCCATGCGCATATTAGTTCACCATACGCAACTTACCATGCACCGTCGATAGAATAGAATAGAACCGTTTATTGCTACAATCGTAAAACATTGTGTAGTGTGTTTAAACTTACTACACATATTTCATGCCGATTTAAAAGTAATATTTTTGTTATATTTATAGTATTGTTAAAATTACTTGTTTTATTCGTTTATTATATTATTCCAATATTTGACCTAGTGACCTAGTTTTTAACTTCATGTGACCCCTTTTCGAACTTGATCAAGATATAATTAAGATAAACAATTTGACAAAGTTTCATCAAGATTGGGTAACAAATATGACCTCTAGAGTTTACACAAGTTTTTTCAAGTATTTGACCTAGTGACCTAGTTGTTGACCCCACATGACCCATTTTTGAACTTGACCGAGATTTCATTAAGACAAACATTCTGACAAAGTTTCATCAAGATCAGGTCTAAAATATGGCCTCTAGAGTGTACACACGGTTTTTCCAAAGTTTGACCTAGTGACCTAGTTTTTAATACCATGTTACCCATTTTTGAACTTGACCAAGATATAATTAAGACAAACATTTTGACAAAGTTTCATCAAGATTGGGTCAGAAATACGGCTTCCAGAGTGTACACAAGGTTTTTCAAGTATTTGACCTAGTGACCTAGTTTTTAACCCCATGTGACCCATTTTCAAACTTGACCAAGATATAATTAAGACAAACATTCTGACAAAGTTGCATCAAGCTCGGGTCAAAAATATGGCCTTTAGAGTGTACACAAGGTTTTTCCAATATTTGACCTAGTGACCTAGTTTTTGACCCCACATGACCCATTTTCGACCTTGACCGAGATTTCATTGAGAAAAACATTCTGACAAAGTTTCATGATGATTGCATCAGAAATGTGACCTCTAGAGTGTTCACAAGCAAAAGTTAACGGACGGACGGACGACGGACGCACGACGGACGACGGAAGACGGACAACACACCATCCCATAAGCTCTGCTGGCCCTTGGCCAGTAGAGCTAATAAAACAACAGTAAAGTCAATATGACCGAAACATCAACAGGATCAACATATTAAACAACAACAACTACAACCAAGTCGAATAGGGAATCAACACAGACACAATAAAACAACAGTAAAGTCGATATGACTGAAACATCAACAGGATCAACATATTAAACAACAACAACTACACCCAAGTCGAATAGGGAATCAACATTGACACAATAAAACAACAGTAAAAGCGATATGAATGAAACATCAACAGGATCAACATATTAAACAACATCAACTACACCCAAGTCGAATAGGGAATCCAAACTGACAACAATAAAACAACAATAAAGTCGATATGTCTGAAACATCAACAACAGGATCAACATATTAAACAACAACTACACCCAAGTCGAATAGGGAATCAACACTGACAACAATAAAACAATAGTAAAGTGGATATGAATGAAACAGAGACAGGATCAACATATTAAACAACAACTACATCCAAGTCGAATAGGGAATCAACACTGACACAATAAAACAACAGTAAAGTCGATATGAATGAAACATCAACAGGATCAACATATTAAACAACATCAACTACACCCAAGTCGAATAGGGAATCAACACTGACAACAATAAAACAACATTAGAGTCGATATGAATGAAACAACAACAGGATCAACATATTAAACAACATCAACTACACCCAAGTCGAATAGAGAATCAACACTGACAACAAAAAAACAACAGTAAAGTCAATATGAATGAAACAACAACAGGATCAACATATTAAACAACATCAACTACACCCAAGTCGAATAGGGAATCAACACTGACAAGAATAAAACAACAGTAAAGTCGATATGAATGAAAAAACAACAGGATCAACATATTAAACAACATCAACTACACCCAAGTCGAATAGAGAATCAACACTGACAACAATAAAACAACAGTAAAGTCAATATGCATGAAACATCAACAAGATCTACATATTAAACAACAACAACTACACCCAAGTCAAATAGGGAATCAACACTGACAACAATAAAACAACAATAAAGTCGATATGAATCAAACAACAACAGGATCAACATATTAAACAACATCAACTACACCCAAGTCGAAAAGGGAATCAACACTGACACAATAAAACAACAGTAAAGTCGATATGACTGAAACACCAACAGGATCAACATATTAAACAACAACAACTACACCCAAGTCGAATAGGGAATCAACACTGACACAATAATACAACAATAAAGTCGATATGACTGAAACATCAACAGGATCAACATATTAAACAACAACAACTACACCCAAGTCGAACAGGGAATCAACACTGACAACAATAAAACAACAGTAAAGTCAATATGAATGAAACAACAACAGGATCAACATATTAAACAACAACAACTACACCCAAGTCGAATAGGGAATCAACACAGACACAATAAAACAACAGTAAAGTCGATATGACTGAAACATCAACAGGATCAACATATTAAACAACAACAACTACACCCAAGTCGAATAGGGAATTAACATTGACACAATAAAACAACAGTAAAAGCGATATGAATGAAACATCAACAGGATCAACATATTAAACAACATCAACTACACCCAAGTCGAATAGGGAATCCAAACTGACAACAATAAAACAACAATAAAGTCGATATGTCTGAAACATCAACAACAGGATCAACATATTAAACAACAACAACTACACCCAAGTCGAATAGGGAATCAACACAGACACAATAAAACAACAGTAAAGTCGATATGACTGAAACATCAACAGGATCAACATATTAAACAACAACAACTACACCCAAGTCGAATAGGGAATTAACATTGACACAATAAAACAACAGTAAAAGCGATATGAATGAAACATCAACAGGATCAACATATTAAACAACATCAACTACACCCAAGTCGAATAGGGAATCCAAACTGACAACAATAAAACAACAATAAAGTCGATATGTCTGAAACATCAACAACAGGATCAACATATTAAACAACAACAACTACACCCAAGTCGAATAGGGAATCAACACTGACACAATAAAACAACAGTAAAGGCGATAGGACTGAAACAACAACAGCAGGACCAACATATTAAACAGCAACAACTACACCCAAGTCGAACAGGGAATCAATACTGACAACCATAAAACAACAGTAAAGTCGATATGAATGAAACAACAACAGGATCAACATATTAAACAACAACAATTACACGCAAGTCGAATAGGGAATCAACACTGGCACAATAAAACAACAGTCAAGTCGATATGACTGAAACACCAACAGGATCAACATATTAAACAACAACAACTACACCCAAATCGAAAAGAGAATCAACACTGACACAATAAAACAACAGTAAAGGCGATGAGAATGAAACATCAACAGGATCAACATATTAAACAACAACAACTACACCCAAGTCGAATAGGGAATCAACACTAACAACAATAAAACAACAGTAAAGTCGATATGAATGAAACATCAACAAAATCAACATATTAAACAACAACAACTACGCCCAAGTCGAATAGGGAACCAACACTAACAACAATAAAACAACAGTAAAGTCAATATGACCGAAACATCAAGAGGATCAGCATATTAAACAACAACAACTACACCCAAGTCGAATAGGGAATCAACACACACACAATAAAACAACAGTAAAGTCGATATGACTGAAACATCAACAGGATCAACATATTAAACAACAACAACTACACCCAAGTCGAATAGGGAATCAACATTGACACAATAAAACAACAGTAAAAGCGATATGAATGAAACATCAACAGGATCAACATATTAAACAACATCAACTACACCCAAGTCGAATAGGGAATCCAAACTGACAACAATAAAACAACAATAAAGTCGATATGTCTGAAACATCAACAACAGGATCAACATATTAAACAACAACTACACCCAAGTCGAATAGGGAATCAACACTGACAACAATAAAACAATAGTAAAGTGGATATGAATGAAACATAGACAGGATCAACATATTAAACAACAACTACATCCAAGTCGAATAGGGAATCAACACTGACACAATAAAACAACAGTAAAGTGATATGAATGAAACATCAACAGGATCAACATATTAAACAACAACAACTACACCCAAGTCGAATAGGGAATCAACACTGACACAATAAAACAACAGTAAAGTCGATATGAATGAAACAACAACAAGATCAACATATTAAACAACAACAACTACACCTAAGTCGAATAGGGAATCAACACTGACAACAATAAAACAACAGTAAAATAGATAGGACTGAAACATCAACAGGATCAACATATCAAACAACAACAACTACATGCTAGTCGAATAGGGAATCAACACCGACACAATAAAACAACAATAAAGGCGATATGAATGAAACATCAACAGGATCAACATATTAAACAACAACAACCACATCGAAGTCGAATAGGGAATCAACACTGACAACAATAAAACAACAATAAAGTCGATATGACTGAAACATCAACAACAGGATCAACATATTAAACAACAACAAGAGGTCAATGACCTTGAAGCTCTACTGATTGATTTTGTTTTCAGGAAGAAGTCGCTACAAACTTGTTTTTTGAAAATATATTTTTAGCAGTGGCGGCCATCTTGAATTTCCGGCCGACCTGAAATTTTACTAGGATCAATTAGACATCATGAGCAACATTCCTGTGAAGTTTCATGAAAATCCGTCAAGCAGTTTCAGACGAGTAGTCGCTACAAGTTTTCAATATATAACTATGTAAACAAAGATGGCCACTGGCAGCCATGTTTAACGTCGAATCAAAATAATGTTCGACTCGGATAACCATCATGTCATGCTGATCATTTTAGAAAAAGTCCCATATCAATATCTCTTATAGTTTTCAAGAAGTAGTCGCTACAAACTTATTTTTTAAAAATATATTTTTAGCCGTGGCGGCCATCTTGAATTTCCGGCCGACCTGAAATTTTGCTAGGATAAATAAGACATCAAGAGCAACATTCCATGGAAGTTTCATGAAAATCCGTCAAGTAGTTTCAGAGGAGTAGTCGCTACAAGTTTTCATTATATAACTCAATGTAAACAAAGATGGCCGCTGGCAGCCATGTTTAACGTCGAATCAAAAAGATTTTCAACAAGGACCAACATCATGTCATGCTGATCATTTTAGAAAAAGTCCCATAGCAATATCCCTTAGAGTTTTCAAGAAGTAGTCGATACTAACTTGTTTTTTAAAAACCTATTTTTAGATTTGGCGGCCATCTTGGATTTCACATCTACATGAATTTTTGCTAGGATCAACTAGACTTCATGGGCAACATTTCTGTAAAGTTTCATGAAAATCCATTCAGTAGTTTCAGAGGAGTAGTCGCTACAAAAAAAAAGTTAACGGACGGACGGAGAGACGGACAGACGGACGGACGGACGACGGACACCGCACCACGGCATAAGCTCTGCTGATCTCTGATCAGTAGAGCTAAAAACTACACCCAAGTCGAATAGGGAATCAACACTGACACATTAAAACAACAGTAAAAGCGATATGAATGAAACATCAACAGGATCAACATATTAAACAACAATAACTACACCCAAGTCGAATAGGGAATCCACACTGACAACAATAAAACAACAGTAAAGTCGATATGACTGAAACATCAACACCAGGATCAACATATTAAATAACAACTACGAATAGGGAATCAACACTGACAACAATAAAACAATAGTAAAGTCGATATGAATGAAACGTCAACAGGATCAACATATTAAACAACAACAACTACCTCCAAGTCGAATAGGGAATCAACACTGAAAAAATAAAACAGTAAAGTCGATATGAATGAAACAACAACAGGTTCAACATATTAAACAACATGAACTACACCCAAGTCGAATAGGCAATCCACACTGACAACAATAAAACAACAGTAAAGTCGATATGACTAAAATATCAACAGAATCAACATATTAAACAACAACAACTACACCCAAGTCGAATAGGGAATCCACACTGACAACAATAAAACAACAGTAAAGTCGATATGACTGAAACATCAACAACAGGATAAACATATTAAACAACAACTACACCAAAGTCCAATAGGGAATCAACACCGAAAACAATAAAACAATAGTAAAGTCGATATGAATAAAACATCAACAAGATCAACATATTAAACAACAACAACTACACCCAAGTCGAATAGGGAATCAATACTGACAACAATAAAACAACAGTAAAGTCGATATGAATGAAACATCAACAGGATCAACAAATTAAAAAACAACAACTACACCCAAGTCGAATAGGGAATCAACACTGACAACAATAAAACAACAGTCAAGTCGATATGACTGAAACATCAACAGGATCAACATATTATCAACAACAACAACTACACCGAAGTCGAATGGGGAATCAACACTGACACAATAAAACAACAATAAAGTCGATATGACTGAAACATCAACAGCAGGACCAACATATTAAACAACAACAACTACACCCAATTCGAATAGGGAATCAACACTGACAACAATAAAACAACAGTAAAGTCGATATGAATCAAGCATCAACAGGATGAACATATTAAACAACAACAAATACACCGAAGTCGAATAAGGAATCAACACTAACAACAATAAAACAACAGTAAAGTCGATATGATTGAAACATCAACAACACGATCAATATATTAAACAACAACAACTACACCCAAATCAAATAGGGAATCAACAGTGACACAATAAAACAACAGTAAAGTCGATATGTATGAAACATCAACAAGATCAACATATTAAACAACAACAACTACACCCAAGTCAAATAGGGAATCCACACTGACAACAATAAAACAACAGTAAAGTCGATATGACTGAAACATCAACAACAGGATCAACATATTAAACAACATCAACTAAACCCAAGTCAAATAGGGAATCAACACTGACAACAATAAAACAACAGTAAAGTCGATAAGACTGAAACATCAACAGCAGGACCAAAATATTAAACAACAACAACAACTACAACCAAGTCGAGTAGGGAATCAATACTGACACAATAAAACAACAGTAAAGTCGATATGACTGAAACATCAACAACAGAATAAACATATTAAACAACAACAACAACACCCACGTCGAAATGGGAATCAACACTAACAACAATAAAACAACAGTAAAATAGATAGGACTGAAACACCAACAGGATCAACATATTAAACAACAACAACTACACCCAAATCGAATAGGGAATCAACACTGACACAATAAAACAACAGTAAAGTCGATATGAATGAAACAACAACAAGATCAACATATTAAATAACAACAACTACACCCAAGTCGAATAGGGAATAAACACTGACACAATAAAACAACAGTAAAACCAATATGAATGAAACATCAACAGGATCAACATATTAAACAACAACAACTACACCCAAGTCGAATAGGGAATCAACATTGACAACAATAAAACAACAGTAAAGTCGATATGAATGAAACAACAGCAGGATCAACATATTATACAACAACAACTATATCCAAGTCGAATAGGGAATCCACACTGACAACAATAATACAACAGTAAAGTCGATATGACTAAAATATCAACAGGATCAACATATTAAACAGCAACAACTACACCCAAGTCGAATAGGGAATCCAGACTGACAAAAATAAAACAACAGTAAAGTCGATATGACTGAAACATCAACAACAGGATAAACATATTAAAACAACAAACACAGCCAAGTCGAATAGGGAATCAACACTGACAACAATAAAACAATAGTAAAGTCGATATGAATGAAACATCAACAAGATCAACATATTAAACAATAACAACTACACCCAAGTCGAATAGGGAATCCACACTGACAACAATAAAACAACAATAAAGTCGATATGACTGAAACATCAACAACAGGATCAACATATTAAACAACAACAACTACACCCAAGTCGAATAGGGAATCAACACTGACAACAATAAAACAAAAGTAAAGTCGATATGAATGAAACATCAACAGAATCAACATATTAAACAATAACAACTACACCCAAGTCGAATAGGGAATCCACACTGACAACAATAAAACAACAGTAAAGTCGATATGACTGAAACATCAACAACAGGATCAACATCTAAACAAAAACTACTCCCAAGTTGAATAGGGAATCAACACTGACAACAATAAAACAACAGTAAAGTCGATATGACTGAAACATCATCAACAGGATCAACATAGTAAACAACAACAACTACACCCAGATTGAATAGGGAATCAACACTGACAACAATAAAACAACAGTAAAGTCGATATGACTGAAACATCAACAACAGAATAAACATATTAAACAACAAACACACCCAAGTCGAATAGGGAATCAACACCGACAACAATAAAACAATAGTAAAGTCGATATGAATGAAACATCAACAACAGGATCAACATATTAAACAACATCAACTACACCCAAGTCGAATAGGGAATCCACACTGACAGCAATAAAACAACAGTAAAATCAATATGACTGAAACATCAACAACACAATAAACATATTAAACAACAAACACACCCAAGTCGAATAGGGAATCAACACCGACAACAGTAAAACAATAGTAAAGTCGATATGAATGAAACATCAACAAGATCAACATATTAAACAACAACAACTACACCCAATTCGAATAGGGAATCAACACTGAAAACAATAAAACAACAGTAAAGTCGATATGAATGAAACATCAACAGGACCAACATATTAAACACCAACAACTATACCCAAGTAGAATAGGGAATCAACTCTGACAACAATAAAACAACAGTAAAGTCGATATGACTGAAACATCAACAACAGGATCAACATAGTAAACAACAACAACTACACCCAAATTGAATAGGGAATCAACACTGACATAATAAAACAACAGTAAAGTCGATATGAATGAAACAACAACAAGATCAACATATTAAATAACAACAACTACACCCAAGTCGAATACGGAATCAACACTGACAACAATAAAACAACAGTAAAGTCGACATGACTGAAACCTCAACAGGATCAACATATTAAACAACAACAACAACTACACCAAAGTCGAATGGGGAATCAACACTGACACAATAAAACAACAATAAAGTCGATATGACTGAAACATCAACAGCAGGACCAACATATTAAGCAACAACAACTACACCCAATTCGAATAGGGAATCAACACTGACAACAATAAAACAACAGTAAAGTCGATATGAATGAAACATCAACAGGATCAACATATTAAACAACAACAACTACACCAAGTCGAATAGGGAATCCACACTGACAACAAAAAAACAACAGTAAAGTCGATATGACTGAAACATCAACAACAGGATCAACATATTAAACAACATCAACTACACCCAAGTCGAATAGGGAATCAACACTGACAGCAATAAAACAACAGTAAAGTCAATATGACTGAAACATCAACAACAGGATCAACATATTAAACAACAACAACTACACCCAAATCAAATAGGGAATCAACAGTGACACAATAAAACAACAGTAAAGTCAATATGACTGAAACATCAACAACAGGATCAACATATTAAACAACAACAACTACACTCAAGTCGAATAGGGAACCCACACTGACAACAATAAAACAACAGTAAAGTCGATATGACTGAAACATCAACAACAGGATAAACATAGTAAACAACAAATACACCCAAGTCGAATAGGGAATCAACACTGACAACAATAAAACAACAGTAAAGTCGATATGAATGAAACATCAACAGGATCAACATATTAAACAACAACAACTACACCCAAGTCGAATAGGGAATCCACATTGACAACAATAAAACAACAGTAAAGTCGATATGACTGAAACATCAACAACAGGAACAACATATTAAACAAAAACTACTCAGAAGTTGAATAGGAAATCAACATTGACAACAATAAAACAACAGTAAAGTCGATATGACTGAAACATCAACAACAGGATCAACATAGTAAACAACATCAACTACACCCAAATTGAATAGGGAATCAACACTGACACAATAAAACAACGGTTAAGTCGATATGACTGAAACATCAACAACAGGATCAACATATTAAACAACAACTACTCCCACGTTGAATAGGAACCAACTCTGACAACAATAAAACAACAGTAAAGTCGATATGACTGAAACATCAACAACAGGATCAACATAGTAAACAACAACAACTACACCCAAATTGAATAGGGAATCAATACTGATACAATTAAACAACAGTAAAGTCGATATGAATGAAACAACAACAAGATCAACATATTAAATAACAACAACTACACCCAAGTCGAATAGGGAATCAACACTGACAACAATAAAACAACAGTAAAATAGATAGGACTGAAACACCAACAGGACCAACATATTAAACAACAACAACAACTACACCAAAGTCGAATGGGGAATCAACACTGACACAATAAAACAATAGTAAAGCCGATATGAATGAAACATCAACAGGATCAACATATTAAACAACAACAACTACATCCAAGTCGAATAGGGAATCAACACTGACAAAATAAAACAACAGTAAAGTCGATATGAATGAAACAACAACAGGATCAACATATTAAACAACATCAACTACACCCAAGTCGAATAGGGAATCCACACTGACAACAATAAAACAACAGTAAAGTTGATATGACTAAAATATCAACAAGATCAACATATTAAACAACAACAACTACACCCAAGTCGAATAGGGAATCCACACTGACAACAATAAAACAACAGTAAAGTCGATATGACTGAAACATCAACAACAGGATAAACATATTAAACAACAAACACACCCAAGTCGAATAGGGAATCAAAACCGACAACAATAAAACAATAGTAAAGTCGGTATGAATAAAACATCAACAGGATCAACATATTAAACAACAACAACTACACCAAAGTCGAATAGGGAATCAACACTGACAACAATAAAACAACAGTAAAGTCGATATGAATGAAACTTCAACAGGATCAACATATTAAATAACAACAACTACACCCAAGTCGAATAGGGAATCAACACTGACAACAATAAAACAACAGTAAAGTCGATATGAATGAAACAACAACAGGATCAACATAGTAAACAACATCAACTACACCCAAGTCGAATAGGGAATCCACACTGACAACAATAAAACAACAGTAAAGTTGATATGACTAAAATATCAACAAGATCAACATATTAAACAACAACAACTACACCCAAGTCGAATAGGGAATCCACACTGACAACAATAAAACAACAGTAAAGTCGATATGACTGAAACATCAACAACAGGACAAACATATTAAACAACAAACACACCCAAGTCGAATAGGGAATCAAAACCGACAACAATAAAACAATAGTAAAGTCGGTATGAATGAAACATCAACCAGATCAACATATTAAACAACAACAACTACACCCAAGTCGAATAGGGAATCAACACTCACAACAATAAAACAACAGTAAAGTCGGTATGAATGAAACATCAACAAGATCAACATATTAAACAACAACAGCTACACCCAAGTCGAATATGGAATCAACACTGACAACAATAAAACAACAGTAAAGACGATATGACTGAAACATCAACAACAGAATAAACATAGTAAACAACAACAACTACACCCAAATTGAATAGGGAATCAACACTGACACAAAAAAATAAACAGTAAAGTCGATATGAATGAAACAACAACAAGATCAACATATTAAATAACAACAACTACACCCAAGTCAAATAGGGAGTCCACACTGACAACAATAAAACAACAGTAAATTCGATATGACTAAAATATCAACAGGATCAAGATATTAAACAGCAACAACTACACCCAAGTCGAATAGGGAATCCAGACTGACAACAATAAAACAAGAGGAAAGTCGATATGACTGAAACATCAACAACAGAATAAACATATTAAAACAACAAACACACCCAAGTCGAATAGGGAATCAACACCGACAACAATGAAAAAATAGTCAAGTCGATATGAATGAAACACCAACAAGATCAACATATTAAACAACAACAACTACAACCAAGTAAAATACGGAATCAACACTGACAACAATAAAACAACAGTAAAGTCGATATGAATGAAACATCAACAGGATCAACATATTAAACAACAACTATACCCAAGTCGAATAGGGAATCCACACTGACAACAATAAAACAACAGTAAAGTCGATATGACTGAAACATCAACAACAGGATCAACATATTAAACAACAACTACTCCCAAGTTGAATAGGGAATCAACACTGACAACAATAAAACAACAGTAAAGTCGATATGACTGAAACATCAACAACAGGATCATTATAGTAAACAACAACAACTACGCTCAAATTGAATAGGCAATCAGCACTGACACAATAAAACAACAATAAAGTCGATATGACTGAAACATCAACAACAGAATAAACATATTAAACAACAAACACACCCAAGTCGAATAGGGAATCAACACCGACAACAATAAAACAATAGTAAAGTCGATATGAATGAAACATCAACAACAGGATAAACATATTAAACAACAACTACACCCAAGTCGAATAGGGAATCAAGACTGACAACAATAAAACAATAGTAAAGCCGATATGAATGAAACATCAACAGGATCAACATATTAAACAACAAACACACCCAAGTCGAATAGGGAATCAACACCGACAACAATAAAACAATAGTAAAGTCGATATGAATGAAACATCAACAGGATCAACATATTAAACAACAACAACTACACCAAAGTCGAATAGGGAATCCACACTGACAACAATAAAACAACAGTAAGGTCGATATGACTGAAACATCAACAACAGGATCAACATATTAAACAACAACTACTCCCAAGTTGAATAGGGAATCAACACTGACACAATAAAACAACAGTAAAGTCGATATGACTGAAACATCAACAACAGGTTCATTATAGTAAACAACAACAACTACACCCAAATTGAATAGGGAATCAACACTGACACAATAAAACAACAGTAAAGTCGATATGAATGAAACAACAACAAGATCAACATATTAAATAACAACAACTACACCCAAGTCGAATAGGGAATCCACACTGACAACAATAAAACAACAGTAAAGTCGTTATGACTGAAACATCAACAACTGAATAAACATATTAAACAACAAACACACCCAAGTCAAATAGGGAATCAACACCGACAACAATAAAACAATAGTAAAGTCGATATGAATGAAACATCACGACAGGATAAACATATTAAACAACAACTACACCCAAGTCGAATAGGGAATCAAGACTGACAACAATAAAACAATAGTAAAGCCGATATGAATGAAACATCAACAGGATCAACATATTAAACAACAACAACTACATCCAAGTCGAATAGGGAATCAACACTGACAAAAATAAAACAACAGTAAAGTCGATATGAATGAAACAACAACAGGATCAACATATTGAACAACATCAACTACACCCAAGTCGAACAGGGAATCCACACGGACAACAATAAAACAACAGTAAAGATTATATGACTAAAATATCAACAAGATCAACATATTAAACAACAACAACTACACCCAAGTCGAATAGGGAATCCACACTGACAACAATAAAACAACAGTAAAGTCGATATGACTGAAACATCAACAACAGGATAAACATATTAAACAACAAACACACCCATGTCGAATAGGAAATCAAAACCGACAACAATAAAACAATAGTAAAGTCGGTATGAATGAAACATCAACAAGATCAACATATTAAACAACAACAACTACACCCAAGTCGAATAGGGAATCAACACTGACAACAATAAAACAACAGTAAAGTCGATATGACTGAAACATCGACAACAGGATAAACATATTAAAACAACAAACACACCCAAGTCGAATAGGGAATCAACACCGACAACAATAAAACAATATTAAAGTCGATATGAATGAAACATCAACAAGATCAACATATTAAACAACAACAACTACACCCAAGTCGAATAGGGAATCAACACTGACAACAATAAAACAACAGTAAAGTCGATATGAATGAAACATCAACAGGATCAACATATTAAACAACAACAACTACATCCAAGTCGAATAGGGAATCCAGACTGACAACAATAAAACAACAGTAAAGTCGATATGACTCAAACATCAACAACAGGATCAACATGTTAAACAACAACTACTCAAAAGTTGAATAGGGAATCAACATTGACAACAATAAAACAACAGTAAAGTCGAAATGACTGAAACATCAACAACAGGATCAACAAAGTAAACAACAACAACTACACCCAAATTGAATAGGGAATCAACACTGACACAATAAAACAACGGTAAAGTCGATATGACTGAAATATCAACAACAGGATCAACATATTAAACAACAACTACTCCCACGTTGAATAGGGAATCAACTCTGACAACAATTAAAAAACACATCACGTTATCGTATGTTAATTCCGTTAGCTAAGCCAATTTAAGGGAAACAACTCATTTGAGGAACTACTTTCAAGGGAAGTCACTCATCCCACGACGTTAAGTGAGCGAGATGCTGCGATTGAGCACGCACCTGTTGGCTCGAGTATTTTATCGAATAGACATGTACTTATTATTAGCCATATTTGAGGAAGAATTATTGCTTGACAATTTAAATATATTTACCACCGCTTTCGGTGCCTATTTATGAACTCACTAGTTATATTATTTTGCCATTAACTGTTTTTCAACGCTCGAAGATTCGTTTCTTTGTCACGTGTACTAGTCTCATTTATTTGACGTCTTTGGTAGCGCATAAAATACACGTCTACGAACGGCAAGAGGATTTTTGATATGTGCCATCCTCCGTCTAACGTTAGGGTGCATCTATAAACGTCCGTATGTAAAAAGCACCAAAGACGTCAAATAAATGAGACTACCATCAAACTACAACAAGGATTTGTTCAAAGACTTGTCCATAGATACTTGAACCACAATGCTGTCCACTCAGCTATGATGGATCACCAATTATGGTGCATTTAATTCAAATGTTTAAAGTAAGAAATCCACAAGATGTGCACAATAGTGGACTAGGAAAAATATTTTAAATTTGGGGTTTGATTCGATTCACTGCAGTGCCTTTTAAATGTGAATCCTTTTTTAAAAGACAAGCTAAAAGTCTGTCGATTCTAGATTGACAGCAGCAACAGGTTTGCACACCAGATGTCGTGCTTGTCGATTCTAGATTGACAGCAGCAACAGGTGTGCACACCAGATGTCGTGCGTTCAATCAAGGCCTGGTAATACTGAATACTTTATAAAAATGATAGTAGCTCCTTTGCTTCAAATGCTCTGCATATAAAGAGAATTTCCAGTTGTTTTTTTTTGTTTGTATGGTGTTTTACGTCATTTTCAACTCGTAAGGTTATTTATGACGGTCAATTTTTTTTTGTGGTGGAGGCAGACCACCCACTTTTCCTGGGTAGAACCAGTACTGTACACATTCCGCCATCAGTAAGAATCGACACATCCTCACTTATAAGTCGCGTTCCCAGTAGGATTCGAACCCGCAGCGGTGAGAGAGAGAATTTCTAGGACTGGTCAGCCCAGTTTTGGTATAATGTGACTGGATGGGGCTTCATGTAATTTTCTACGGTATGGAGTTCCAATGTTACAGCACTATAAAGTTCACGACTAGAAGTAAGACACCGTCCTGATCTGATAACATCATTATGTTATTTAGAGACGCACAAGAGAGCAGGGTCAAATCACGCGTACCATTTTACATTCAAATGTTTTTTATGGTTCTTAACGGAGGATAGACTACACTTCTTTACGTAAAATAAGTCCCGTGAAGTGGCAAAGGAAGGGTATCTTTCGCAAGATATTTATAATAACCCGTAGAACTATCACTACATGATGAATACCATTTACTGTTTTAATTTCTATATAACACGTATCTTGAACGCAATGCCTATGTACACATACATGTATAGATGCAGTCTTCGATTTAAATTTTCAAAGTCATTAGCCTAAATTCTTATATACTCACTGAAGACGAGAATTTTTATTAAGCCCGACTACATAAATTTCCGAATTTTCACTTGTCTGAATGACAGTTTACTAGCCTCGGGCTTTGGGCTAGTGGGTTAATTTGAATTGAATTGAATGTTGTTTAACGGCTCATCAACACAGTATAGATTATTTAGAGCCGCCCCAGAGAGAGGGGAAGGATACATAGAAATCCGGGAACCTGCCCTACTCTTATTAATGAATAGATTCCTACGGTTCTTTACATGCTCGGAGGATAGACCGATACACGGGACCGCCCGGTTTACGTCCCCATCCGACGGACGAGGCTAAGGGAAGCCAAGGGTTAATTTGAAGACTATAGATGTAAGAAGTTTTAATTCATTCTGTCAACTCGTACACAAAACAATTAGTGGGGGCACAACTAAGTCATACTGAGTTCCAGAAAACATGTTAAAGTTCAATGAATTGTGCAATGCAGTGTCTGAGAAACAAGCTTTTATGAAATGCAAGTGTGAAAATATTGAACGACACAACAAAGTGTAACCTATACGGCCCCCATCCCCCATAAACAGACATGTCAATATCACGGGATCCTGGGCAACAGGTTGGATAATTCAATACTGACTGAACATGCCATTACAACTCATTTTCACAATAATAAACATATACACTATATACTAGTAATTAAAAAGAACTACAAACAAATAATCCACTGAACATGATTTTATTTGTATCCATTATTAATGTTAATATAAGCTACATGTGTTACTATATTTTTTTTCTGAAACAGCATGTATCATAAAGGGACAAACGGCAATCTTGATTTTTAAACATGTACATGCAGTGGTATGTGTCGTCTACACTTTTGGAATATATATGAAAATCATGGTTTAAAATATTTTTTTGAGAACTACTAATCTAGTCCAGTATTTGAAACACTAATATTAATTGAATTGAATTGCGGTTTAAGGCGCACCAACACGTTAAAACCTTTAAGGTTATGATGCCTAACAGGAATGAACATGCCAGGCTCATCCTCCATTTACATCAAGATAAAATATGGAGAATGGGCCTAGAACCTTCTTAACTGCAGAGTTGCTGCAAATTCTATAGTAGACACTCCATTTGTGATGGAGCCACATTACCATATGCGGTGACCGTGTCACGAGTCCTACTCCGCTGCATGTGACACTGTGTTTGTGAGATTGCAGTGGTTGTATTCTTAAAAAATAAAAATATTTATATAGTCCAGTTTCCTCATATTAAATTAATATTCTTGATTTACTACTGAGCATGCTACAGCTTTAAAGTGGAGTTTTTATTGCATAACAATATTTCTTACAAATGGCAGGAGGTATACAGTACTGGTTCTAAATGGCAGGAGGTATACAGTACTGGTTCTAAATGGCAGGAGGTATACAGTACTGATTTTACCCAGGAATAATGGGGCGGTCTGCCAGTCTACGCGAAAACATTTTCAAGTCCACATGACATTCGGTTAAAAGTCAAGATAAAACGCCATAAAATGCTTGGTCAATTGTACACAGACAAGGCCATCCTTAAAAAAAGGTTAATTTACTTTGCTATTTTATGTACATTTTGTTTTTTAGTATCGCGCCGCAAAGCACATCAAAAACCATACTGGGTCCCACAAAATAAACCATCCAAAAATAGGCGTGCATTCACAGTGTTATTTAGCAGCTTGCATTTACGAATAAACGTTCGTTCTCTTTTAATTTTACTGTAAAGTGTGCTGATGACATATAGACTGACTTGTTATTAATGAACTAAAGGCAGAAAAAGATTATACATGTGCAATAATTCATAGAAAAATAAGAATATGAAAAGGAAATCAAATGTTAGAAACTTAATATTGAAAGTGATCTTTCTTCTTCAGTTCAATGCGACAAATTCGTGTGACCTCTCATGTCAGTACGAAAGCAGAAATGCATATTTAAATCGTCCAAAAAATGTGTAAATTCAAACTGACCAATTTTAATCAAGGAAACACTTATCAACACATATGGCTTGAATTGAATGATGTTTAACGGCTCATCAACACAGTATAGGTTATTTAGAGCCGCCCCAGAGAGAGGGGAAGGATAAATAGGAATCCGGGAACCTGCCCTAAACACGGCTTTAAATTACAAGCAATGAAACGTTATTTATTTTATGTTTTAGATTATAAAAATGGCCTGACACTTGGGCTGACTAAGGGGTATTTTCCGCCATGTCCGATGGACAGAAGTTTTTTGCTGAGACTGGGCTGTCGCTACCAAAAGCCTTAATTATTTATTTTTAAACATAGACTCCTAAACGGCCTTACATGTGCTAAAATGACACAAAACCCACATTTCCAACAATCCACTGAATAACGAAAAATATTTAATGATTGCACTATGTTCCTTTAAGATATATCTTTTTTACTTTAATAAATTATATAATATGAATTTATGTCCAATATATTATGCTTTAATTATGGACTTTAAATCTGCTTTCATATCATTAAATACAATTTAATAATACATTACAAGAATGCAAAAACAATTTCCTTTAAACTATTCCCATTTTGATTTGCAAATATAAAAGTTACATACTGAACATGTAGAACAAGAAGCACCGCCCGTCTGTGCAGACACTCAACTTTCGAGGCCTTGTCTATTTATTGGGAAACTCAGATGAAAGGCATAATTCTACTTAATTGCTGAACAGAATTATGGGACTTGTATCTGAGTTCTTCTTTGTATATATAAATTTCTATTTCCATGAATTTCTTTGATATAATGCTTAAAATTGTTGTTTCTGAGTAATAATTTGTTTTATATGACATGCATTTTATTTACTAATTTTCATGTATTTTAATCATTGTACAACGCCATTGAATGTATACTTTGTATGTAGAAATAGGCGTTTAATCAAATAATAAAGTTTAAAGTTTAAAGATCAACATATTAAATAAAAACAACTACACCCAAGTCGAATAGGGAATGAACACTGACACAATAAAACAACAGTAAAAGCGATATGTGTGAAACAACAACAGGATCAACATATTAAACAACAACAACTACACCCAAGTCGAATAGGGAATCAACACTGACACAATAAAACAACAGTAAAGTCGATATGACTGAAATATCAACAGCGGGACCAACATATTAAACCACAACAACTACACCCAAGTCGAATAGGAAATCAACACTGACTACAATAAAACAACAGTAAAGTCGATATGAATGAAACATCAACAGGATCAACATATTAAACAACAACAAATACACCGAAGTCGAATAAGGAATCAACACTAACAACAATAAAAACAACAGTAAAGTCGATATGACTGAAAAATCAACAACAGGATCAACATATTAAACAACAACTACACCAAAGTCGAATGGGGAATCAACAGTGACACAATGAAACAACAGTAAAGTCGATATGTATGAAACATCAACAAGATCAACATATTAAACAACAACAACTACACCCAAGTCGAATAGGGAATCCACACTGACAACAATAAAACAACAGTAAAGTCAATATGACTGAAACATCAACAACAGGATCAACATATTAAACAACATCAACTCCACCAAAGTCTAATAGGGAATCAACACTAACAACAATAAAACAACAGTAAAGTCAATATGACTGAAACATCAACAGCAGGACAAACATATTAAACAACAACAACTAAACCCAAGTCGAGTAGGGAATCAATACTGACACAATAAAACAACAGTAAAAGTAATATGAATGAAACATCAACAGGATCAACATATTAAACAACAACAACTACACCCAAGTCGAATAGGGAATCAACACTGATACAATAAAACAACAGTAAAGTCGATTTGAATGAAACAACAACAGGATCAACATATCAAACAGCAACAACTACACCAAGTCAAATAGGGAATCAAAATGACAACAATAAAACAACAGTAAAGTCGATATGACTGAAACATCAACAGGATCAACATATTAAACAACAACAACTACACCCAAATCAAAAAGGAATCCACACTGACAACAATAAAACAACAGTAAAGTCGATATGACTGAAACATCAACAACAGGATCAACATATTAAACAACAACTACTCCCAAGTTGAATAGGGAATCAACACTGACAACAATAAAACAACAGTAAAGTCGATATGACTGAAACATCAACAACAGGATCAACATATTAAATAACAACAACTACACCCAAGTCGAATAGGGAATCCACACTGACAACAATAAAACAACAATAAAGTCGATATGATTGAAACATCAACAACAGAATAAACATATTAAACAACAAACACACCCAAGTCGAATAGGGAATCAACACCGACAACAATAAAACAATAGTAAAGTCGATATGAATGAAACAACAAGATCAACATATTAAACAACAACAACTACACCCAAGTCGAATAGGGAATCAACACTGACAACAATAAAACAACAGTAAAGTCGATATGAATGAAACATCAACAGGATCAACCTATTAAACAACAACAACTACACCCAAGTGGAATAGTTTCAGAGAAGAAGATTTTGTACGTTTTTCCCTATACATGTCCATGTAAAACATGTGACCCTTGGGGCGGGGCCAAATGTGACCCAAGGGTCACAATTTGAACAAACTTGGTAAAGGACCTTAAGCTTATAGCAAATGCAAAATATCAAACCTCTGGCTCTTGTAGTTTCCGAGAAGAAGATTTTTTAAAAAGAAATCCTATAGAAGTCTATGTAAAACTGTGACCCCCGGGGCGGGGACAAATTTGACCTGGGTCACCATTTGAACAAACTTAGTAGAGGACCATAAGCTGATGCTACATGTAATACATGAGAGCTCTGTGCCTTGTGGTTTCAGAGAAGATTTTTTAAAGTTTTTTCCTATATGTCTATATGAAAAACATGCAAAACCTAAAATGTACAAACTTTGGACCCCCAAAGCACGGCCATTTTTGACGCCGGGGACTTTATTTGAACAAACTTGATAGACTAGGCATTGGCAATCATTTTAAAAAAAGAACTGTTGAAATCTGTCCAGTGGTTCTGGAGAAGATGATTTTTTAAGGTTTCGACCATATATGGTAATGGCAGCCATCTTGGATGTATCGCTGACCTAATTTTAACAAATCTAAAAAGCATTCATCTAAGGATCATCCATGTGAAGTTTGGTCAAAATTAGCCAAGCGGTTTCTGAGAAGAAGTCGTTTGAAGAAAAGTTAACGGACGGACAACGGACGACGGCAGACGGACAACACACCATCCCATAAGCTCTGCTGGCCCCTGGCCAGTAGAGCTAAAATGACAAACTAGAAAGCCTGTCAACTTTTATATAGAACTCAATGAGAGTTTGATCACATCTGCTACACAAGGTGGATTCATTTCCATATATTGAACAAATACTGACAAAGGGAAACTTTGAAGCAACACAAAAAGAGAGAAAAGTAGTCAAGTGATACTGAAGCCATACTTACAGGCGCATTGCGAGACTCTGTTGCACAATTTTTGTTGCTAATGTAATACTGTTCCAGACCAGCCATACTACATGTCACGTTCTGGTCTTCAGCTATTTTCTTCAAACATTGCAGAGCATGGGAGAATATCCTGAATAACAAAAAAAAAGAATGTTCATTTCCAGCTAATCATCTATCTACACATTTTGTACCTTTCACTTCCGGTATGTTATCTATTTCATACCTTTCGTATCGTATAAGAAATGAGCTCAGAGTTTCAAATTTAATAAACAGCATCAACTCAATAAGAAAACAAGAGGCCCAAGAGGGCCTGTGGACGCTCTACTGGCTAAAGCAGCTCTTATAGATTTAGATAGATATAGCTAGATATAGCTCTCTTCTCATATAGATTTAACAAAGAAAAATACAATATAGCATTTTTCAACAAATCAAGGGCCAGAACTCTGTTATTACTAACAAGATCTAGCTAGTTTTCGAAATTGTCCAAGATTTCATTGATATACCGGCTTTGCACAACTAGACATCATACTGAAGCTTCCTGCCAAATTTCGTAGAAATCCAACAAGCCGTTTAAGGAGTAGCGCCGACAAGAAATTTTAAATAAAAATGTCAAAGGGCCATAACTCCGTCAAAAATCAGCAAACTGGAACAAAAGCGTGATATGCACAACTAGACATCTTACCGATGCTTCCTGCCAAGTTTCGTCGAAATTCAACAAGGCATTTAGGATGAGTAGCGCCGACAAGAAATTTTAAAGTAAGTGTCAAGTAATTAAAAAGATAATGAAAAAATTTAAAAAAATAAAAAAAATTCAAATCAATCCAAAAAAAAAAAAAAAGGAAAAAAAAAAAGGAAAAAAGAAATTAAAAAAAAATAAAAATTAAAAAAAAATAAAAAAAATTAAAAAAAATTGAAACAATAGGTCACCATTTGAACAAACTTTAAAGTAAGTGTCAAGTAATTAAAAAGATAATGAAAACAAGAGGCCCAAGAGGGCCTGTGGACGCTCTACTGGCTAACATGGCTCTTATAACATCAATGAAGTGAGTGACTGCCATTTACGTTTTTTTGAAAGTTTCGGGCAAAAAACAGCTTTTTAACTAAATCAAAGGCCATAACTCAAGAATCTGGTAAAGTTTGGTAAAGATCAGATGAAAAATGAAGGCCCAACTGTATCAACGAGGCAACATATAGCATGTTTAACTAAATCAAGAACACCTCTGTTACTGGTCCGACTGGTCGAACATAGAGCTAAAAAAAAAAAAAAAATTGCAAAAAAAAAAAAAAAAAAAAAAAAAATACAAAAAAAATTGCAAAAAAAAAATAAAATTGCAAAACATTTCAAAAAAAAGAGTAGATATTTCAAAAAAAAAAAAAAAAAAAAAAAAAAAATCAAAAAAAAATATCTCTATACATGTCTATGTAAAACATGTGACTCAAGGGTTACCATTTGAACAAACTTGGTAAAAGACCATAAACTTACAGCAAATGCAAAATATTAAACCTCTGGCTCTTGCAGTTCCAGAGAAGAAGATTTTTTTCAGTTTTTCCCTATACAAGCATTTATGTAAAACTGTGACCCCCGGGGCGGGGCCAGATGTGACCCCAGGGTCCCCATTTAAACAAAATTGGTAAAGGACCATAAGCTTATAGCAACAGCAAAATATTAAACCTCTGGCTCTTGCAGTTTCAGAGAAGAAGATTTTTTAAGTTTTTCCCTATACATGTCTATGTAAAACATGTGACCTTTGGGGCGGGGCCAAATGTGACCCCAGGGTCACCATTTGAACAAACTTGGTAAAGGACCATAAGCTTTTAGCAAATGCAAAATATTAAACCTCTGGCTCTTGCAGTTCCAGAGAAGATTTTTTTTCTTCAGTTTTTCCCTCTACAAGCATTTATGTAAAACTGTGAATCCCCGGGGCAGGGCCAGATGTGACCCCAGGGTCCCCATTTGAACAAAATAGGTAAAGGACCATAAGCTTATAGCAACACCAAAATATTAAACCTCTGGCTCTTGCAGTTTCAGAGAAGAAGATTTTTTAAGTTTTTCCCTATACATGTCTATGTAAAACATGTGACCCTTGGGGCAGGACCAAATGTGACCCCAGGGTCACTATTGTGACTATTTGAACAAACTTGGTAAAGGACCATAAGCTTATAATAAATGTAACATATCAAACCTCTGACTCTTGTAGTTGGCGAGAAGATTTTTAAAAAAAAAATCCTATATAAGTCTATGTAAAACTGTGACCCTCGGGGCGGGGACAAATTTGACCCCCGGGTCACCATTTGAACAAACTTAGTAGAGGACCATAAGCTGATGCTACATGTATTACATGAGAGCTCTGTGCCATGTGGTTCCAGAGAAGATTTTTTTCAGTTTTTCCCTATACAAGCCTATGTAAAACTGTGACCCCCGGGGTGGGGCCAAATGTGACCCCTGGATCACCATTTGAACAAACTTGATAGAGGACCACAAGCTTATAGCAAATGCAAAATATTAAACCTCTGGCTCTTGCAGTTTCAGAGAAGAAGATTTTTTAAGTTTTTCCCAATACATGTCTATGTAAAACATGTGACCCTTGGGGCGGAGCCAAAAGTGACCCGAGGGTCACCATTTGAACAAACTTGGTAAAGGACCATAAGCTTATAGTAAATGCAAAATATCAAACCTCTGGCTCTTGTAGTTTCCGAGAAGAAGATTTTTAAAAAAAAAATCCTATATAAGTCTATGTAAAACTGTGACCCCCGGGGCGGGGACAAATTTGACCCCAGGGTCACCATTTGAACAAACTTAGTAGAGGACCATAAGCTGATGCTACATGTAATACATGAGAGCTCTGTGCCTTGTGGTTTCAGAGAAGAAGATTTTTTAAAGTTTTTTCCTATATGTCTATATGAAAAACATGCAAAACCTCAATATACAAATTTTGGACCCCCGGGGCACGGCCATTTTTGACCCCGGGGACTTTATTTGAACAAACTTGATAGTCTAGGCGTTGGCGATCATTTAAAAAGAAAAACTGTTGAAATCTGTCAAGCGGTTCTGGAGAAGAAGATTTTTTAAGGTTTCGACCATATATGGTAATGGCAGCCATCTTGGATGTAGCATTGACCTAATTTTAACAAATCTAAAAAGCATTCAACTAAGGATCATCCACATGAAGTTTGGTCAAAATTAGCCAAGCGGTTTCTGAGAAGAAGTCGTTTGAAGAAAAGTTAACGGACGACAGACAGACGACAGACAGACGACAGACGACGGACGACGGACAACACAGCATCCCATAAGCTCTGCTGGCCCTTGGCCAGTAGAGCTAAAAAATTAAAAAAATCAAAAAAAAAAATAAAAAATATTAAAACAAGAGGGCCAAGATGGCCCTATATCGATCACCTGAGTAATTGTCCATTATCGAACTTCTTCGAAATCTTATGATCATATACAATCTGTGCAAGTTTGGTTAAGATTGTCCGAGAAATGTGGCCTCTGTTATTTACCAACATTGATATAAAGACACTGACAAAGTTCGGTAAAGATCAAAGACAAAATGAAGGTGTAACCTCTGAGGCATGGCCAAATGTGACCCAAGGGCTACATGTAATATAGGAGAGCTGTGTGCCTTGTGGTTCAGACAGAGAAGATTTTTTAAGTTTTTCCCTATACAAGTCTATGTAAAACATATGACCCCTGGGGCAGAGCCAAATGTGACCCCGGGTCACCAGTTTAATAAACTTGGTAAAGGACCATAAGCGCATAGTAAATGCAAAATATTAAACCTCTGGCTCTTGTAGTTTCAGAGAAGATTTTTTAATTTTTTTCCTATATAAGTCTATGTAAAACTGTGACCCCCGGGGCGGGGCCAAATTTGACACCAGGGTCACCATTTGAACAAACTGGGTAAAGGATCATAAGCTTGTAGAAAATGCAAAATATTGAACATCTGGCTCAAGCAGTTCCAGAGAAGATTAGATTGTTTAAGTTTTTCCCTATACAAGTCTATGTAAAACATGTGACCCCTGGGGTGGGGTCAAATGTAACCCTAGCGTCAACATTTGAACAAACTTGGTAGAGGACTATAAGCTTATAGCAAATGCAAAATATTGAACATCTGGCTCAAGCAGTTTCGGAGAAGAAGATTTTTTAAGTTTTTCCCTATACAAGTCTATGTAAAACCTGTGACCCCTGGGGCGGGGCCAAATGTAACCCCAGTGTCACCATTAGAACAAACTTGGTAAAGGAACATAATCTTATAGTAAATGCAAAATGTTAAACCTCTGGCTCTTGTACTTTCAGAGAAGAAGATTTTTTAAGTTTTTCCCTATCCAAGTCTATGTAAAACTGTGACCACCGGGGCGGGGCCAAATGTGACCCCAGGGTCACCATTTGAACAAACCTGGTAAAGGACTATAATCTTACAGTAAATGCAAAATATTAAACCTCTGGCTCTTGTAGTTTCAGAGAAGAAGATTGTTTTCAGTTTTTGCCTATACAAGCCTATGTAAAACTGTGACCCCCGGGGTGGGGCCAAATGGTGACCCAGGGAGGGCCAAATGTGACCCCTGGGTCACCATTTGAACAAACTTGGTAGAGGACCATAAGCTTATAGCAAATGCAAAATATTAAACCTCTGGCTTTTGCAGTTTTAGAGAAGAAGATTTTTAAGTTTTTCCCTATACATGTCTAAGCAAAACATGTGATCCTTGGGGCGGGGTCAAAGGTGACCCGGGAGTCAACATTTGAACAAACTTGCTCAAGGACCATATTCTTATAGTAAATGCAAAACATTAAACCTCTGGCTCTTGTAGTTTCCGAGAAGAAGATTTTTTATTTTGTTTTCCTATATAAGTCTATGTAGGCGGGGCGGGGACAAATTTGACCCCAGGGTCACCATTTGAACAAATTTAGTAGAGGACCATAAGCTGATGCTACATGTAATACATGAGAGCTATGTGCCTTGTGGTTTCAGAGAAGAAGATTTTTTAAAGTTTTTTTTTATATGTCTATATGAAAAACATGCAAAATCTCAATATACAAACTTTGGATCCCCGGGGCACGGCCATTTTTGACCCCGGGGACTTTATTTGAACAAACTTGATAGTGTAGGCGTTGGCGATCATTTTAAAAGAAAAACTGTTGAAATCTGTCCTGCGGTTCTGGAGAAGAAGATTTTTTAAGGTTTCGACCATATATGGCAATGGCGGCCATCTTTGATGTCGTGCTGACCTAATTTTAACAAATCTAAAAAGCATTCAACTAAGGATCATCCATGTGAAGTTTAGTCAAAATTAGCCAAGCGGTTTCTGAGGAGAAGTCGTTTGAAGAAAAGTTAACGACGACGACGGACGACGGACGGACGACGGACGACGGACGACGGACGCAGAGTGATCCCAATAGATCACCTTGAGCCTTCGGCTCAGGTGATATAAAAAAAATAAAAAACAAAAAATAAAAAAAAATAAAAAAAAATAAAAAAAATTGAAACAATAGGTCACCATTTGAACAAACTTGGTATGAGATCATAAGCTTATAGCAAATGCAAAATATTAAACCTCTGGTTCTTGCAGTTTCAGAGAAGATTTTTTTAATTTTTCCCTATACATGTCTGTAAAACATGTGACCCTTGGGGCGGGGTCAAATGTGACCCGAGGGTCACAATTTGAACAAACTTGGTAAAGGACCATAAGCTTATAGCAAATGCAAAATATTAAACCTCAGGCTCTTGCAGTTCCAGAGAAGAAGATTTTTTTCAGTTTTTCCCTATACAAGAATTTATGTAAAACATGTGACCCTTGGGGCGGGGTCAAATGTGACCCGAGGGTCACAATTTGAACAAACTTAGTAAAGGACCATAAGCTTATAGCAAATGCAAAATATTAAACCTCTGGCTCTTGTAGTTTCTGAGAAGAAGATTTTTAAAAAAAAAATCCTATATAAGTCTATGTAAAACTGTGACCCTCAGGGCGGGGACAAATTTGACCCCAGGGTCACCATTTGAACAAACTTAGTAGAGGATCATAAGCTGATGCTACATGCAATACATGAGAGCTCTGTGACATGTGGTTCCAGAGAAGAATTATTTTTTTTAAGTTTTTCCCTATACAAGCCTATGTAAAACTGTGACCCCCGGGGTGGGGCCAAATGTGACCCCTGGGTCACCATTTGAACAAACTTGGTAGAGGACCACAAGCTTATAGCAAATGCAAATTATTAAACCTCTGGCTCTTACAGTTTCAGAGAAGAAGATTTTTTAAGTTTTTCCCTATACATGTCTATGTAAAACATGTGACCCTTGGGGCGTGGCCAAATGTGACCCGAGGGTCACCATTTGAACAAACTTGGTAAAGGACCATAAGCTTATAGCAAATGCAAAATATTAAACCTCTGGCTCTTGTAGTTTCCGAGAAGAAGATTTAAAAAAAAAAAAATCCTATATAAGTCTATGTAAAACTGTGACCCTCAGGGCGGGGACAAATTTGACCCCAGGGTCATCATTTGAACAAACTTAGTAGAGGACCATAAGTTGATGCTACATGTAATACATGAGAGCTCTGTGCCTTGTGGTTTCAGAGAAGAATATTTTTTAAAGTCTAGGCGTTGGCGATCATTTTAAAAGAAGAACTGTTGAAATCTGTCCAGCGGTTCTGGTGAAGAAGATTTTTTAAGGTTTTGACCATATATGGTAATGGCAGCCATCTTGGATGTAGCGCCGACCTAATTTTAACAAATCTAAAAAGCATTCATCTAAGGATCATCCATGTGAAGTTTGGTCAAAATTAACCAAGCGGTTTCTGAGGAGAAGTCGTTTGAAGAAAAGTTAACGGACGAGGGACGACGGACGGACGGCGGACGACGGAAGACGGACAACACACCATCCCATAAGCTCTGCTGGCCCTTGGCCAGTAGAGCTAAAAATGTACTGATAGAAACCTCATTGGTTTATATTGACTCACTGATCAGGCCCTTAGCAGACGTGACATTGTCCAGGTTTTGTATCTATAGAAACTTCAATGGTTTATATTCACTCGCTGATCAGATCCTTAGCAGACACAACCTTGTCTGGGTTTGTATCTATAGAAACTTCAATGGTTTATATTCACTCGCTGATCAGATCCTTAGCAGACACAACCTTGTCTGGGTTTGTATCTATAGAAACTTCAATGGTTTATATTGACTCGCTGATCAGATCCTTAGCAGACACAACCTTGCCTGGGTTTGTATTTACAGAAACGTCTAGTAAGAAATAAAGTATTTCCAAGGGGTTTATATTGTCGCAAATCAATACCTGTTGGGCAGGACTTGAAGATCATTCATACTTAGGTCTGTAGGCCCATGGTATGGATTTGTTTTATTAAGTCCCAAACACCAGGTTTTGTTCTTGCATAATATAAACTCACTGGAAATGTTTTATTTCTTATCTGATATGGATTTGTATGTATTTAACGCAGATATTTTTTTGAGAGATTGAAAATAATACAAACTCTCACAACTTACATTGTACGCCCATCTCTCAACATCAAACGAAAAAGTCTACAGCTTTATCAACAATTTCAATTTGTTGTTTGAAAGTAACACTACTTTAAAATAAGGTAATGATTGTTTTGGATATTTTCTTATGTTTAAAATTGTTTAAAATGATGAAGGATGTGACGTCAGAGGTCTTGATAGGAATTTCAAAACTTCCTCAATAACCAATCAGCACTAAGTATTTTAATGAACTATGTTAGATAGGTGTTTACTAGTGTGTTAAATTACACGTTTAATGCTCTTTTGAAATGTTTCGTATTGGCGAGCATCAACGTGTATTGATTATTGCACATTTTACGACTGGACTTTCCCAACGGAATCTTTTGGGAAGGTTTCACGCTTTTAAACAGCATTGTTTGTATATTATATATGCACAGGTTGAAAGAAGATTTTTTGAAAAAGTCGATTGGCGTTTCAAAATTTACCTGCCACGATGAAATATCTCAGATTATTCAAATTTATCACAAATATATGGACATATTTCCGAATTATCGAAAGTTCCCGCCATCTTTTTTGAAATTCTTACCCAGAGTTCCATGCGCATATTAGTTCACCATACGCAACTTACCATGCACCGTCGATAGAATAGAATAGAACCGTTTATTGCTACAATCGTAAAACATTGTGTAGTGTGTTTAAACTTACTACACATATTTCATGCCGATTTAAAAGTAATATTTTTGTTATATTTATAGTATTGTTAAAATTACTTGTTTTATTCGTTTATTATATTACAAGACTCTTCCTCATTCTTAAATCGTAATAAAGAGAATATAAAATATATGAAAATTAGCAGTTTGGTAAAGATTCGAATAATAATAATGAAGTTGCAAGAGTGTTCAAAAGGCAAAAGTTAGCGGACGACGACGGGCGACGGACAACTGACAACTTGTAATCCCATAAACCCTGGGGGGTGGGGTGGGGGTTGTGGATGGATGGGGGATTTGAATACTAGTGACAGTTATTGTTCTTGTAAACAAAATCACCATGTTCAGCTCCACCAAACACACAACTATTTCTTTTTATAAAGCACAATGTCCCATCCTAGCTCAACTAAATTTGGGAATTGGTTTCCTTATAGTATGTTTTAAAGGGTTGCTTAAGTAATGTTGGCTTCCGCAAATTCTGGGCTCCCATGGAACCCGAATTGTGACGGCCAATAAAATGTGCAATAAAGGCAGATCTAGGTATATATGGTGTATATATAGTTATAATTTTGGTTTGGGATCTTATATCATTATGCATCTTATTTGTACTTCACCTATTTGGGCATGGGCTCCCTCCTCCCCACCCCCCCCCCCACACCCTTCTCCCCCTCCCACATTTTTTTTTATGCCCCCAAAGGGTGGCATATAGTAATCGCACCGTCTGTCCATTGGTCTGTACACTCGTGTCCGCTTCATAACTCTGACAATAATAGATGGATTTTCAAATAACTTCACACAATTGCTCAGCACAACAAGACGACGTGTCGCGCACACAATCCAGGTCCGTGGCTCCAAGGTCAAGGTTACAGTTAGAGATCAAAGGTCAAAATCCATTCGTCTGTACACTCGTGTCCGCTTCATAACTCTGACAATAATGGATGGATTTTCAAATAACTTTGCACAATTGCTCATCACAACAAGACGACGTGTCGCACACAAAATCCGGGTTCGTGGCTCCAAGGTCAAGGTCACACTTCAAAATCCGTTCATCTATACAATCATCTCCGCTTCATAACTCCGACAATAATCAACGGATTTTTAAATAACTTCGCACAATTGCTCACCACAACAAGACGTCGTGTCGAGAATTATTATTATTGTTTTTTTTTATTGTTTTTTTATTTGATTTTTATTGTTTGATTATTTTTTTATTTTTTTATTTTTATATCCGTTGGTTTCATATTGCTCCAAGGTCAAGGTCACACTTACAGGTCACTTTGGGGGCATTTGTCACTTACTGTGACATTTCTTGTTTTACATATTTCTGTTGTTATGGTCAATTCTTACACTTATAGCTATTAGTCTATTGTATTCTATTCTGTTCAGCGCAAAGGACCGTAACACATTTGATATAGCTCTGTTGCCACCATCCACCCACCACTCCACCCTCCACCCCCCCCCCCCCACCCCCACCACACTCGAAACTCTTTTTTCTTTTTTTTTACATATTTTTGTGTTGTTTTGGTCAATTCTTCCAAATGTAGCTATGTTGCCCCCATCCCCACGCCTGCCTTCCAACATCCCAGGGCCTCCCACCACCCACACTCGAAACTCAATTTGTTTATTTATTTTTGTACATATTTCTGTATTGTTTTGGTCAATTCTTACACATATAGCTATGTTGCCCCGCCCCCACCACCCTCCTCCCCCCGCCCCCACCGACTCGAATCTCTATTTTTTTTCTTCATATTTCTTTGTTGTTTTGGTCAATTCTTACACATATTGCTATGCCACCCCACCCACACCCCCTACAACCCCGCCCCCCCATCCCCACCCCAGACTCATATATTTTGACCCACACCTAAACTATATATTTTTTTATATTTCTGTATTGTTTTGGTAAATTTTATTAACTCTACTGGCCAAGTTAGAAAACCAACCAGATCGGACCAGTAACGGAGGAGTTACGGCTCTTAGTTAAAAAAGTTATATTCCCACTCAAAACTCGATATATATTTTTTTTTACATATTTCTGTCTCGTTTTAGTCAATTCTTATGTGGCCGCCTGCCCCACATGAAACTGGATTTTTATATATTTTTTACATATTTCTGTGTTGTTTTGGTCAATTCTTACACATAAAGCTATGTCCCCCCCCCACCCCACCCATTAGGCCCCTCCCACACCTCCACTGGAAACCTTTCTTTTTACATATTTCTGTGTTGTTTTGGTCAAATTGTGTTACCCCCAACCATCCCAACACACCATCATCACTACCACCCGAATGTTGTTGTTTTTTGTTTGTTTTTGCATATATCTGTGTTGTTGTGTTTTATCAGTTTATCAATATGTTTCGCCCCACAACCATCCCACTACCACCCGAATGTTTTTTTGTTTTTTTACATATGTCTGTGTTGTTTTGTCTGCCCCCTCCCCCCCCCCCCCCCACATTGGTTTATGGGCTCCCCTCACGTGGAGGACGGGGAGGGAAATTGTTTTCATTTTATCTTCCATTATTGGATATTAAAATTTTAATTTGAACGCAATCATTTACATAGAAAGCAATTTAGATTAAATTCAGATATACAGATGAAATATCAATAAAAAAAACAACCTGAAATGAGGCCACAATAAAAAATCGCCAAATATCCCCTACCTCCCGAGTTGCCTTTAGACCACAATTTTTTTTAAATGACAGCAACTTTGGATTAAAACTGATAAAAATAAATAAAATGTTCCACCCTGCCCCAAATTTTACTATAATATGTATGAGATTCTAACAATAATTTTTATATCGGCCCGAGTTTCTATACACACCCCGCCCCACCCCCATTCCCAACCTACCCTCACATTTTTTTAGCCTTGTTTTCTGATGGTATATACTGGCTTTTCCATTTATTATTCTCTGAATAGTCGAGCTGCGCCGTTCTCCTACAGCTCTTGTTTAATATAAATTTCCATATTTTACAGATTTTTTAGTGGGTTGCCCCCTGAATCCACCCGTAAACTCACCCCACCCCCTACACACTAAATGAAATGAACATAACAAAACAAAACAAGAGGGCCATGATGGCCCTATATCGCTCACCTGATTAAATTTGAACCAATACAAGAGGGCCAAGATGGCCCTAAAGCGATCACTGTGACCCCCGGGGCGTGGCCAAGTTTGACACCAGGGTCACCATTTGAACAAACTTGGTAGAGGACCATAAGCTTATATCAAATGCAAAATATTAAACTTATGGCTCTTGCAGTTCCAGAGAAGAAGATTTTTTTTCAGTTTTTCCCTATACAAGCCTATGTAAAACTGTGACTCCCGGGGCGGGGACAAATTTAACCCCAGGGTCACCATTTGAACAAACTAAGTATAGGACCATAAGCTGATGCTACATGTAATACATGAGAGCTCCGTGCCATGTGGTTCCAGAGAAGAAGATTTTTTAAGTTTTTCCGTATACAAGCCTATGTAAAACTGTGACCCCCGGGGCGGGGCCAAATGTGACCCCTGGGTCACCATTTGAACGAACTTGGTAGAGGACCATAAGCTTATAGCAAATGCAAAATATTAAACCTCTGGCTCTTGCAGTTTCAGAGAAGAAGATTTTTTAAGTTTTTCCCTATACATGTCTATGTAAAACATGTGAACCTTGGGGCGGGGCCAAATGTGACCCGAGGGTCACCATTTGAACAAAATTGGTAAAGGACTATAAGCTTATAGTAAATGCAAAATATCAAACCTCTGGCTGTTGGGTTTCCGAGGAGAAGTCGTTTGAAGCAAAAGTTAACGACGACGGACGACGGACGGACGACGGACGAAGAGTGATCCCAATAGCTCACCTTTGAGCCTTCGGCTCAGGTGAGCTAATAAACAAGCTTAAGTTAGGTCATGGACATACAGTAGGTCTATGGTTAGGTGCTTTTTACCCCAGATCAGGCTATAAAACAAGCGAGATTTTTTAATTTTTCTCCTAGGAGAATGTCTGAAGGGGTAATATATAATAAATATCCCGGCACTCTTCGCCCATTACCTTTTGTTAACCTTACGACTTGAAAACTTTATACTAGGTACATTATACACAACGTAGTTTCGTGACACGTTGTCCACAGTGGAAAATGTGTACTTATGCGCATGCGCATGCAACGTTGGGAGAGACGAGCACTTGTCAATATATTGTCAATACACATGTAAAGCGATCTACGAAAAACCGATATATTATGTAAAATATGCTTCGGAAAAGAATAAAACCGAAAGTAAATGGTAAATAACTCATGATTTTGTTAGATTATCATCATGGTTTACGCACAGGAGTCTGATAAGCTGCTCAATTTCGTTCGAAAGACACATGGGTGTTCGAGCGTTCTTTCCAGTCGGGTTTTTTGCAAAGGAAATTAGGCGTATATGCAGTTACATAGAACGTCCAGAATAATAAAAAACAAGAGGTCAATGACCTTGAAGCTCTACTGATAGATTTTTGATAGCTAGGTCAACATTCCTCCGAAGTTTCATGAAAATCCATCAAGTAGTTTCATAGGAGTAGTCGCTACAAGTTTTCATTATATAACTCTATGCAAACAAAGATGAACGCTGACGGCCATGTTTAACATCAAATCAAAATATTTTTTGACAAGGATCAACATCATGTCATACTGATCATTTTAGAAAAAGTCCCATATCAATATCACTTATAGTTTTCAAGAAGTAGTCGCTACAAACTTGAATTTGAAAATCTATTTTTAGCCATGGCGGCCATGTTGAATTTCCGGCCGACCTGAAATTTTGCTAGAATCAATAAGACATCAAGAGCAACATTCCTGTATAATTTCATGAAAATCCGTCAAGTAGTAGTAAAAACTTGTATGTAAACAAAGATGGCCGCTGACAGCCATGTTTAACATCGAATCAAAAGGATTTTCGACAAGGACCAACATCATGACATCCTGATCATTTAGAAAAAGTCCCATATCAATATCACTTATAGTTTTCAAGAAGTATTTGCCATAATCTTGTTTTTTGAAAATCTATTTTTAGCCGTGGCGACCATCTTGAATTTCCAGCCGACCTGAAGTTTTGCTAGGATAAATGAGACATCAAGAGCAACATTCGTGTGAAGTTTCATGAAAATCCGTCAAGTAGTTTCAGAGGAGTAGTCGCTACAAGTTTTCATTATATAACTCTATGTAAACAAAGATGGCCGCTGGCAGCCAAGTTTAACGTCGAATCAAAATGACAAGGATCAACATCATGTAATACTGATCATTTTAGGAAAAGACGCATATCAATATCACTTATAGTTTTCAAGAAGTAGACGCTACAAACTTGTATTTTGAAAATCTATTTTTAGCCGTGGCGGCCATCTTGAATTTCCGGCCGACCTGAAATTTTGCTAGGATCATTTAGACATCAAGAGCAACATTCCTATGAAGTTTCATGGAAATCCATCGAGTAGTTTCAGAGGAGTAGTCGCTACAAGTTTTTACTAAATAACTATTTGTAAATAATTATGGCCACTGGCAGCCATGTTTAATGTCGAATCAAAACGATTTTCGACAAGGACCAACATCATGTCATGCTGATCATTTTAGAAAAAGTCCCATATAAATATCACTTAGAGTTTTCAAGAAGTAGTCGCTACAAACTTGTTTTTTTTAAACCTATTTTTAGATTTGGCAGCCATCTTGGATTTCCCATCAACATGAATTTTTGCTAGGATCAACTAGAATTCATGGGCAACATTTCTGTAAAGTTTCATGAAAATCCATTCAGTAGTTTCAGAGGAGTAGTCGCTACAAAAAAAAAGTTTACGGACGGCCAGACGGACGACGAACGCCGCACCACGGCATAAGCTCTGCTGATCTCTGATCAGAAGAGCTAAAAACTGCATAGGAGCCAATTTATTAGGCTAGGTGTTTACCCACTCACTGACCAGGTCCTCGGCAGATGAGACATTGTCCAATTTTGAAATGTAACAGACATGACATTGTCCGGGTTATTCGTACACCATTAAAATCATCAGTTACTAAAAATGTAAACAAAATTGACAAGTTTAAGGTCTTTTATCTGGCAAATTGACACACCCAACATTGTATTTCCTTTCAGCAATATATATTTATTATATTAAAATTCCCATGCAATTATTCAAAGAAGTGTACCTGCAAACAGCTTGGTCAGCCATAGTGAGTGGAATCATTGAAGATTCAAGTAAATGCAGACAGTTGTTACGGTCGTTCATCAGGACCACCTGACAACAGTGTCAGATCCACTTGGTTCCACAGGAGCTGAAGAAGTTAACAATAAGGATGTATCCCCCTTTTGTAGTAATCAATAAGGAATTATTTCTCTTTAGCAGTCAACAGGAGGTTGTGTGTGTGCATGCTTGCGTGCGTGCATGCGTGCGTGTGATTTGGGGGGCAGGGGGATTCCAAAAAATGGGGAATAGAGGGTGGAGTGACAACTGGATTTGGAAACTGAAAAGGCGGAAAAAGAGCAGAACACTTTACAGGCATGCCAGAATACTTTAATTTGATATTTCAATCCCAAAAAAGGGCCATAATTTGGCTAAAATGAAATTTAGAGTAACAGAACATGCATCTCTGGGTGTCCATTAATGATTCTGAAGACACATGTCATTGACATGTTTCACTGAAAAAACTTTAACCGAAAATTGTAAGTCACTAGAAATGTGTCCATGGGACATGGATGCCATCACTGAAAACAATCAGTGAAAATGTAAGTCACTAGAAATGTGTCCATGGGACATGGATGCCATCACTTAAAACAATCAGTGAAAATTGTAGAATTTGGCAAAAAAGGGGCCATCACTTAGGAGAAACATGGTTGATTTTGGCACTGAATCGATATGCACATCTTGACATCATAGGTAAGCATCCTTTAAATTTATAAACAATTGACTGAAAACAGTGGGAAGAGATAGACACATAAGATATTTTAACGTAAAATTTGATGAAGAAGGGCCGTAACTCCGGTAATACAAGGGCAATTTTGATGCCAAATCAACATACACATCTTGACATCATAGGTAAGCATCTCTGAGTATCCTTCATCATACTGAAGATACATGTCAAGTTTCACTGCAGTTTATTGCTGTATAACATGCAACTATTGAAATACATTGATTTGATAAAAAAGCCCAAAAAATCATATTCTTTCTAAAATGCAATACAGAGTTATTGAACATGTGACTACCAGAGCTATTGATGGTACTGAAGACATATTCCAAGTTTCATCGATGTATGAGCAATGAATGCTGAAATAATTGGACTTGCAAAAAATATCTAGTCTAAAATACAGCTCCAACTCCAAGCCAATGACGGGTTGAACGATTAGTCAAGCTAAGAATGTGGATGTTTTGAGCAAAATAACAGAAACAGGCTACTGCAACTGATACTATAGCAATTGTGGTTTAAGTAAAAATCATCACATCAAATGTGAACAAAGTAAAAACCATTATATCAAATGTGGACAAAGTAAATACTATTATATCAAATGTGAACAAAGTAAAAATCACTATATCAAATGTGAATAAAGTAAAAATAATTATATCAAATATGGACAAAGTAAAAATGATTATATCAAATGTGGACAAAGTAAAAATCAGTATATCAAATGCAGACAAAGTAAAAATCATATGTGAACAAAGTGAAAATCATTATATCAAATGTGAACAAAGTAAAAATCATTATATCAAACATGGACAAAGTAAAAATCATTATAGCAAATAAAATCAATATATCAAATGTGGACAAAGTAAAAATCAGTATATCAAATGTGGACAAAGCAAAAATCATTATATCATAATTATGTGGACAAAGTAACAAGAGGTCGATGACCTTGAAACTTTACTGATAGGTTTTGTTTTGATAACAAAAAACCTGCTAGCATTCATGTAAAATTTCATGAAAATCCGTCAAGTGGTTTCAGAGGAGTAGTCGCTACAAGTTTTTACTATATAGCTATATGTAAACAAAGACAAAGATGGCTGCTGGCAGCTCTATTTAATGTCGCATTAAAATGGTTTTCGACAAGGACCAATATCATGTCATGCTGATAATTTTAGAAAAAGTCCCATATCAATATCACTTACTTTTTTCAAGAAGTACTTGCTACAAACTTGTTTTTTATTAATCTACTTTTAGCCTTGGTGGCCATCTTGAATTTCCGCAGACCTGAAATTTTGCTGTGATCAACTAGACATCAAAAGCAACATTCCTGCATATATGTGATACCTCACGGCGTGAGATTAAATCTCACGGAATTCTAACCCTCCTCCCGGCCACACGGAATTGTGAAAAACTCCCGTAAAATTGCTAAAATCGATTTTTCGAAAATCACCGGTGTGTTTCCTTTGTTTGGTATATGTTTGTTGTTATTAGTCTCGCGACTCGCGAGATCGTCACGTGAAATACATGGATTTGACCTGGATCAATAGCCTGAGGGGAAAGTGGGTGAAACTGTTATTTGCAAACAGTTTATTGGCTTAATTGATCTTATCAAAGGATTAGCAGCACACTTATGAAGTCTTGAATGATGTCTGTAATTAAATCGATATGCCTTGAACAAATTGTCGGTGTCATTTATTTAGAAGAGGAAAATGAATGTTTGTTAAAGGTGAAGCAGTAATTATCGGATAGCGAAAATGAAAGTAGACTTTGTCGGCGTGAATTTGGTGAGTATGTATGATTTAATTAAAACAATTAATGAATTTTATAAAGATTTTACTTCAAACGAGTTCCGTGATTGACGTACGTTGCTTTAGTTTGATGTTTGTGTTTGATTTCAGATTTTACTTTTAAAAAAAAGGGTTCATTGATGTTGGTTGCTTTTGTTCCATGTTTGTACATTGTCTTTGACAAAAATAAAAGTTGGAAATGTTCTTTGTTTTGTGTTTTTATTTCTTGAATGTACTTTTTATAAATAGGATGATTGATAGAAGCTTCAGCATGCTGAGGAAGATCCAATCAGACAGCCGTGGCAACCTCAGTGCAACCTCTGTTCACAGCCTCCTCAGACTCAGTGTGAAAATAAACAATTCAGCCTTATGCTATGAGTATAGACCAAGCCATGAACTAGTGTAAGGGTGTGTGCAACTATTTATCATTGGTTATTAAATAAAATATTGTTTAAAAGTTGTTTTATTCGTTCTTGTTATCTCCCCTGACATCAATGAAGAAACTTGTTTAAAAGTGTATTTTTAGGTATTCGTTTATGGAATTTGGGTAAAAAATACTGCTTAAACCTCCCAGATTTTTGCATGAATCTCCCTTAAAAAAACACTAAACTCCCAGATTGAGGTCCTAAAAGTATCACATGTATGTTCCTGTGAAGTTTCATGAAAATCCATCAAGTGGTTTCAGAGGAGTAGTCGCTACAAGTTTTTACTATATAACTATATGTAAACAAAGATGGCAGCTGGCAGCCATGTTTAATGTTGAATCAAAATGGTTTTCAATAAGGACCAATATCATGTCATGCTGATCATTTTAGAAAAAGTCCCATATCAATATCATTTATAGTTTTCAAGAAGTACTCGCTACAAACTTCGGTTTTAAAAATCTATTTATAGATTTGGCGGCCATCTTGAATTTCACATCAACGTGAAATTTTGCTACAATCGACTAGACATCATGGGCAATATTTCTGTAAGGTTTCATGAAAATCCATCAAGTAGGTTCAGAGAAGTAGTCGCTACAAAAAACCTGATCTTTGGTCAGAAGAGCTAAAAATTACTATATTGAATGTGGACAAAGTAAAAACCATTATATCAAATAGAGACAAAGTAAAAATGACTATATCGAATGTGGACAAAGTAAAAATCACTGTATCAAATGCGGACAAAGTAATAAGAGGCCCAATATCAAATGCGGACAAAGCAATAACATGTCCAAGAGGGCCTGTATCGCTCTACTTGCTATATGGAGTTTGTGGTGGGGAAACACGACATCAATATGCACAACTAGGCTTGGTACTGATCATTCCTGCCAAATTTCACTGAAATCCAGCCAGGGGTTCAGAAAAATTAGTCTGGATAAATATTGTGTATAAGGGGCATAACTCCGTCAAAAATCATTAAACTGGAAATAAACGGGAAAACGGCGATGATATGAGCAACTAGGCTTGGTACTGATCATCCCTGCAAAGTTTCATTGAAATCCAGCCAGGGGTTCAGGAGAACTAGTCCGGACAAAGTTTGCGTACTAAAACCTTTAAAGTGCCATAACTCTGCTAAAAATCATTCAACCGTAACATGATACTGATCATCCCTAAAGTTTCGCTGAAATCCGGCCATGAGTTCAAAAGAGACTAATCTCGACAAAGTCTGTTCATTAAAATATTTAAAGGGCAATAACTCCCCAAAAGGGCCCAATCTCCTTAAAATCAGACCCTTCATCACGCTACGATACTCTACACTACAAGGATCTGACAATTATGCTCCATTGCAGTGGTCAAGTCAGACTGACCTTACGATTAGCCAATCAGATTTCAGCCTACAAAATGGGCTCGTAACTCTGCCAAAATTCATTCCACCAGAACATGGCAATGACAGGTGCAACAAGGCTTAGTACTGATCATCCCCGCCAAGATTCTCTAAAATCTGGCAAGGAGTTCAGAAGAGACTAATCTTTTTTTTTCAGAAGAGACTAATCTGGACAAACATTTAAAGGGCCTTAATTAATAATTAAACCAAAATATGGCGATGATATTCACAACTAGGCATGGAATTGATCATACCTAAAAGGTTTTGTTTAATCCGGCTAGGGGTTCAGGAGAACTAGTCAGAACAAAGTTTGTGTATTAAAACCTTTGAAGGGCTATAACTCTGCCAAAATCATTCAACTGGAACATGGCGACTAGGCTGGGTACTGCTCATGAAGGCCATTTCGTCTTAATGAGGCGAAGACATAGCATATTTCAGAAAATCAAGGACCATGACTCCGATGTAAATGGTCCAATCTGGATGGTTTTCGAAGTCATCCGAGCTTTCATTGATATTTACAATCTGGTTAAATTTCGTCAAGATCGGATGAAAGATGAAGGCCCTATCGTCTTAACGAGGCAAAATATAGGATTTTTAACTAAATAAAGGGCCATTACTCCACTGTTACTGGTCTGATCTGGCTGGTTTTCAAACTTGTCTGAGCTGTCATTGATATTAAAACTCTGGTAAAGTTTCGTAAAGATCGCATGAAAAATGAAGGCACTATCATCTTAACGAGGCAAAATATAGCATTTTTAACTAAATCAAGGCCATAACTCCACTGTTACTGGTCCGATCTGGCTGGTTTTCAAAAGCGTCTGAGCTTTTATTGATATTAAAAATCTGGTAAAGTTTCGTAAAGATCGCATGAAAGATGAAGGCCCTATCGAATTAACGAGGCAAAATATAGCATTTTTAACTAAATCAAGGTCTGATCTAGCTGGTTTTCAAACTTGTCCAAGCTTTCATTGATATTAACAATATGTGCAAGTGTGGTAAATATCAAATAATAAATAAAGGTTCTAGAGTGTTCACAAGGAAGAATATGGCATTTTTTCAGTAAATCAAGGGCCATAACTCCGGTGTTACTGATCCGATCTGCGATCTGGCTGTATTTCAAACTTGTTTGAGCTTTCATTGATATAAAAAATCTGTGCAAGTTTGGTAAAGATCAAATATTAAATGAAGGTGCTAGAGTGTTCACAAGGCTTAATATGGCATTTTTCAGCAAAACAAGGACCATAACTCCGGTGCAATTTTTTCTATCTTGCCGGTTTTCACTAGTGTTCACAAGGAGAAAATGGCATTTTTCAGAAAAAAACAAGTGCCATAACTCTGGTGTAACACCAGAGTTATGGCACTTCCAATTTCGCTGGTTTTCGAACATGTCCAAGCTTTCAATGATATTACCAATCTATGCAAGTTTGGTAAAGATCAAATAATAAATGAAGGTGCTAGAGTGTTCACAAGGCAAAATGTGGCATTTTTCAGCAAATCAAGGGCCATAACTCTGGTGAAACTAATCTTATTTAGCTGACTTTCAAACTTGTTCGAGCTGTTATTTATATAAAGAACCTGGTAAATTTTGGTAAAGATCCAATTAATAGTGAAGGTCCTATCGTGTTCACAAGGTAAAGGTTAACGGACGACGATGACGACGGACGACAGACAACTCACCACCAAACAACCTAACAAAAGGCGCAAGAGGGTCTGTGGATGCTCTACTGGCTAATATGGCTCTTATAACATCAAAGAAGCGAGTGACTATCGTCTTAATGAGGTAAAATATAGCTTTTTTAAATCAAGAGCCACGACTCCGCCATTACTGGTCCGATCAGGCTGGTTTTCGAACTTGGCCAGTAGAGATAACAAATATAAAAAAATATATATCAATTAAGAAAATTAAAAAATAAATATAAAAATAATAAGAAAATAGTAAAAAAATCTGGTAAAGTATGGTAAAGATCGGATGAAAAATGAAGGCCCTGTCGCCTTAACAAGGCAAAATATAGCATATTTAACAAAATCAAGGGCCATAACTCCGCTGTTACTGGTCCGATTTGGCTAGTTTTTGTCATTGTCCGAGCTTTCATCGACATTAACAATCTGTTAAAGTTTGGTAAAGATTGGGTGAAAAATGGAGGCCCTATCGTCTTAACGAGGTAAAATATAGCATTTTTAACTAAATTAAAGGCCATAACTCTGCTGTTACTGGTCCCAATTGGCTGGTTTCAGAACTTGTCTGAGCTTTTATTGACATTAACATCTGGTAAAATTTGGTAAAGATCGGATGAAAAATGAAGGCCCCATCGTCTTATAGCATTTTTAACTAAATCAAGGGCCATAACTCCGCTGTTTTCGAACTTGTCCGAGCTTTCATTGACATTAACAATCTGGTAAAGTTTGATAAAGATCAGATGATAAATGAAGGCCCTATGATCTTAACATAACACAATTTAACGACAGACCGACGGATGACGGACAACTCGGCATACCATAAGCTCTGCTGGCCGAAGCTAAGGCTATAACAAATTAATAACCTGGTTCTCAGGCCAGCCCGCATGTCTTTTTTTGGTGCCACATTGCCGATTTTATCTCAAAAGTAATAAAACAAGAGGCCCAAGAGGGCCTGTGGACGCTCTACTGGCTAACATGGCTCTTATAATATCAATGAAGCGAGTGACTGCTATTTATGTTTTCTTAGTTTCGAGCAAAAAACAGCTTTTTAACTAAATCAAGGGCCATAACTAAAGAATCTGGTAAAGTTTGGTAACAATCAGATGAAAAATGAAGGCCCTACCGTATTAACGAGGCAATATATAGCATTTTTAACTAAATCAAGAGCCATAACTCCTCTGTGACTGGTTTTCGAACTTTCATTGATATTAACAATCTGTGCAAGTTTGGTAAAGATCAAATAATAAATGAAGGTCCTAGAGTGTTCACAAGGCTTAATATGGCATTTTTCAGAAAAAACAAGGGCCATAACTCCGTTGAAATTATTTCGATCTTGCCGTTTTTTGAACTTGTACGAGCTTTCATTGATATAAAGACACTGGCAAAGTTAAGTAAAGATTCGATTAATATTGAAGGCCCTAGAGTGTTCACAAGGCAGAAAATAGCATTTTTCAGAAAAAACAAGGGCCATAACTCCGGTGTTAATGATCCGATTTAGCTGGTTTTCAAACTTGTTTGAGCTTTCATTGAAATTACCAATCTGTGCAAGTTTGGTAAAGATCAAATAATACATGAAGGTGCTAGTGTTTACAAGGCAGAAAATGCCATTTTCCAGAAAAAACAAGGGCCATAACTCTGGTGTTACTGACCCCATTCAGCTGATTTTCAAACTTGTTCAAGCTATACTTGGTATTAACAATCTGTGCAAGTTTGGTAATGATCAAATAATAAATGAAGGTGCTAGAGCGTTCACAAGGCAGAAAATAGAAATTTTCAGAAAAAACAAGGGCCATAACTCATGTGAAATTATTCCGATCTGGCTGGTTTTCGAACTTGTCCGAGCTATCCTTGATATTAACAATATCAAGGATAGTTTGGTAAAGATCAAATAATAAATGAAGGTGCTAGAGCGTTCACAAGGCAGAAAATAGTAATTTTCAGAAAAAACAAGGGCCATAACTCAGGTGTTACTGATCCGATTTGGCTGGTTTTCAAACTTGTCCGAGCTTTCATTGATATTAACAATCTGTGCAAGTTTAGTAAAGATCAAATAATAAATGAAGGTGCTAGAGTGTTCACAAGGCCTAATATGGCATTTTTCAGCAAAACAAGGACCATAACTCCGGTGAAATTTTTTCTATCTTGCCGGTTTTCACTAGTGTTCACAAGGAGAAAATGGCATTTTTCAGAACTTGTCCGAGCTTTCATTGATATTAACAACCTGTTAAAGTTTGGTAAAGATCGGATGAAAAATGAAGGCCCTATTGTGGTAACAAGACAAAAGTTAACGACGGACGACGGACTACGGACGGACAGACGGACGGACGACGGACAACTCGCCATCCCATTAGCTCTGCTGGCCTTTGGCCAGTAGAGCTAATAAAAAATTGGAAATGCGCTACCGAAATTTCGAGAAAAAAGTTCCGCATCCAAGTTCGTTCCGGTTTTTACATGCAACTACCTCAGGGGAATCCCCTTGAGGGTAGACTGGTGCGCAGCCGACTATCTGCCGCTCTGCTCGCTAGCAGTCGTACGGGTACCAATCTAGGAGAGTCAGACGCTTGAGATGCTTGGAACTAGTAGGTGCTACAGAAGAGGCGATTTATTCAAGCGTCTAATCGACAAAGTCTCACAACAACATGCAATAATGGCGGTGTCATCGAGTCGATTGAAGTTCATACATGATCTAATACAAATATTCGGACTTATTGTGATTGAAAGAAGCATAAGTCAGGAAGAAATGATAAGGTAATGATCGACAATAGAGATGAGCTGATCCAACTGGTTATTGCACATGTATTTCGAGATATTTTGCATCAATACATGTATTGGAATTAAAGTTTGGATAAAAAAAATCGCCCGTGTGTCTGTTGACCACTGTAAAATTGTAAAAAAAATGTGGCCGCCTGCATCTCTTCTCAGAAAAAGTGGCCTGAGAACCAGGTACAGTCGAACCTCGATAGCTCGAAGTCAGCGGGACCATAGGGATATGTTCGAGCTATCGGTGGCTTCGAGGCATCTAGGTAACGGTAAAAACCAAAATATCTATCCGAACTTGTGTACCACCCGAAATAGTGTTACTTGTGTACGTGATATATCGTTCTCTGTATGTTTTTTATGTTCATGCATGTTTGTTTAAACCTCAAAACGGATATAAGTCATGTAATTGTTACACTGCAAATACAAGAAAAACTGCAATAATGTGTTTGTTTTATCATTTATTTAAAGAAATATCACACTTATATATGTTAACATACATTCCGGAAGTCCGAATGAGAACAAGGTAAAACTGGTTTCGGTAGATTATTTAATTAGAAAATCAACCATGTTTAATTTATCGTAATTAACAGTAAAAGAAGTTCACTCAACATACATTTTATCTGTCTATTATCGCTTTTCAATCATAAATGTTCGCACCTTTAACGATCAACTTTATCTGTTTTCGCACTATGACCGAACTTGCTACAAACAAATACAATCACGTCGGATTACAATTAATATGGCCGACGTCGCATGGCAACGGATCATCACCTTCGATTAAGCGAGGTTTAAATTCACACTAAAATGGATCTTCGGACCGTAAAATGTATTCGAGCGAGCCGGGTTATTCGAGAAATAATATTCGAATAATCGAGATTAAATTACATTGAATTATATAGGAGTTGTGTCGGGACCGGAACATGTGTTCGAGTTACCGATGGTATTCGAATCACCGGTGTTCGAGCTATCGAGGTTCGACTGTAATTAATTTTTTGTGGCCTAAAAATCACTATATCTAAATGTGGACAAAGTAATAACCACTATATCAAATGCAGACAAAGTAAAAATCACTATATCAAATGCAGACAAAGTAAAAAATTGTGTGATCCCTGTATGTCAGACAGGATAGAAAGACAACCAAAATGAAGGCCGTACCTGCACACATGGCTTTCTTTTCTACAGAGAGATATAATGGTGAGGAGCTTGGCATGTTGACATTGAAGATATCTGCAGTGGAACAATTTAATGTCCAATTTGCCATTCTTGTAGCAGCACAGCTGACAATGTTTCCATAGAAACTTCAAAAAGTACAAGGAAATATTGCCAAAGCTTAAAATACATATTTTTAGATTTACACAAATTGTTACTGATGCAATCTGGCTGGATATCAAACTTGACCATACATTATGCCAAGGAGCAATCTTACAAAGTCTGGTGATGACTTGATTAAAAATTAGTCATGTTTTGGAGCAGATTTCATCAATTTCAATAATTTTCACCAATTAAGGGGGAAATAACCAAAGTGTTACTTGTGCCATCTGGCTGGTTATCAAACTTGACTGAGATATTATTAAAGTTCCTTAAGTTATTGAACGGACATTGTAAATTTCAACAATTTTCACCAATAAAGGGGAAACAACACTTGCAGTAACTTGGGTGATCTGGCCAGTTACCACACTTGACTGAGATATTTTGGCCATAAGCATTGTGTCCATGTTTACTTAAATTTCTATTTGAGTTACTCAAACTTATTGAGTAGCCATCGTCAATTTCAACGATTTTCGCAAATTAAGGGGGAACAACTCGAGTTACTGAAGCAATTTGGATGGTTAACATCCGAGACTGAGATATTTTGCCCACAAGCTTTGTGGCCAAGTTTGGATGGTTAACATCCCAGACTGAGATATTTTGCCCACAAGCTTTATGGCCAAGTTTGGATGGTTAACATCCGAGACTGAGATATTTTGCCCACAAGCTTTGTGGCCAAGTTTGGATGGTTAACATCCCAGACTGAGATATTTTGCCCACAAGCTTTGTGGCCAAGTTTGGATGGTTAACATCCCAGACTGAGATATTTTGCCCACAAGCTTTGTGGCCAAGTTTGGATGGTTAACATCCCAGACTGAGATATTTTGCCCACAAGCTTTGTGGCCAAGTTTGGATGGTTAACATCCCAGACTGAGATATTTTGCCCACAAGCTTTGTGGCCAAGTTTGGATGGTTAACATCCCAGTCTGAGATATTTTGCCCACAAGCTTTGTGGCCAAGTTTGGATGGTTAACATCCCAGACTGAGATATTTTGCCCACAAGCTTTGTGGCCAAGTTTGGATGGTTAACATCCCAGACTGAGATATTTTGCCCACAAGCTTTGTGGCCAAGTTTGGTTGGTTAACATCCCAGACTGAGATATTTTGCCCACAAGCTTTGTGGCCAAGTTTGGATGGTTAACATCCCAAGACTGAGATATTTTGCACATAAGCTTTGTGGCCAAGTTTGGTTGGTTGGATTAAAGTTACTTAAGTTATTGAGCAGACACAAAATGTTGCCTGCAGCCTGCTCGCCCACCAACACTATACTCCCCGCCGATGACGGGCATATACTAACAATTGTAACTGTAAATTATATTCAAATCTGCATGATTAAGTCAGTGTATTTTATTAACAAACAAAACTCAATTGAACTATTATTTCTTACTTGCAAGTCAGGATAGAATCCATTACAGTGACTGTCTGTAGTTGGTTGGTGCAAGAGGAGTTAACTCTGCCAAGACACGGACTGGTGAAGAATTGTACTGCGGCCAGGCTGCTACATACAGTAGTCTTGGTTGTCAGTTCATTGTTTAGTGATTCATGGGTGACTGAAATTTAGAACCAATGTACACTCATATTATACAAAGAAATAATAAACACAGCATTTCACACCTTAAGAGTTAAGAAATAACTTCCATTTGAAAGGTGCGACATTTATTATCCCCAATATTTTGACAATTTCGCAATTTCTTTTATTCCTAAAATGTAAGCTGTCATACATTCTATAGTAGTTACATTTATTTGTATCAGCCTTACCTGTTATTAATTTTTCAGTAGTGATATTCATTTGTATCAGCCTTACTTGTCATGCATTCGTCAGTGGTATTATTCATTTGTATCAGCCTTACCTGTCATGCATTCTTCAGTGGTATAAATTATTTGTATCAGCCTTACATGTCATGCATTTTTCAGTGGTATTATTTATTTGTATCAGCCTTACCTGTCATGCCTTCTTCAGTGGTGATATTCATTTGTATCAGCCTTACCCGTCATTCATTCTTCAGTGATATTATTCATTTGTATCAGCCTTACCTGTCATGCATTCTTCAGTGGTATTATTCATTTGTATCACCCTTACCTGTCATGCATTTTACAGTGGTGATATTCATTTGTATCAGCCTTACCTGTCATGCATTCTTCAGTGGTGATATTCATTTGTATCAGCCTTAAATGTCATTCATTCTTCAGTGGTATTATTCATTTGTATCAGCCTTACCTGTCATTCACTCTTCAGTGGTGATATTCATTTGTACCAGCCTTACCTGTCATTCATTTTTCAACGGTATTATTCATTTGTATCACCGTTATCTGTCATGCATTCTACAGTGGTGATATTCATTTGTATCAACCTTACCTGTCATGCATTCTTCAGTGGTTTATTTGTATCAGCCCTACACGCCATTCATTCTTCACTGGTATTATTCATTTGTATCAGCCTTACCTGTCATTCATTCTTCAGTGGTGATATTCATTTGTATCACCCTTACCTGCCATTCATTCTTCAGTGGTGATATTCATTTGTATCAGCCTTACATGTCATTCATTCTTCAGTGGTATTATTCATTTGTATCAGCCTTACCTGTCATTCACTCTTCAGTGGTGATATTCATTTGTACCAGCCTTACCTGTCATTCATTTTTCAACGGTATTATTCATTTGTATCACCCTTACCTGTCATGCATTCTACAGTGGTGATATTCATTTGTATCAACCTTACCTGTCATGCATTCTTCAGTGGTGATTTCATTTGTATCAGCCCTACATGCCATTCATTCTTCACTGGTATTATTCATTTGTATCAGCCTTACCTGTCATTCATTCTTCAGTGGTGATATTTATTTTGTATCAGCCTTACCTGTCATTCATTCTTCAGTGGTGATATTCATTTGTATCAGCCTTACCTGTCATTCATTCTTCAGTGGTATTATTCATTTGTATCAGCCTTACCTGTCATGCATTCGTCAGTGGTGATGTTCATTTGTATCAGCCTTACCTGTCATGCATTCGTCAGTAGTGATATTCATTTGTATCAGCCTTATCTGTTATGCATTCGTCAGTGGTATTATTCATCTGTATCAGCCTTACCTGTCATGCATTCATCAGTGGTATTATTCATTGGTATCAGCCTTACCTGTCATGCATTCATCAGTGGTGATATTCATTTGTATCAGCCTTACCTGTCATGCATTCATCAGTGGTATTATTCATCTGTTTCAGCCTTACCTGTCATGCATTCATCAGTGGTATTATTCATTGGTATCAGCCTTACCTGTCATGCATTCATCAGTGGTGATATTCATTTGTATCAGCCTTACCTGTCATGCATTCATCAGTGGTATTATTCATCTGTATCAGCCTTACCTGTCATGCATTCATCAGTGGTATTATTCATTGGTATCAGCCTTACCTGTCATGCATTCATCAGTGGTGATATTCATTTGTATCAGCCTTACCTGTCATGCATTCATCAGTGGTATTATTCATTGGTATCAGCCTTACCTGTCATGCATTCGTCAGTGGTGATATTCATTTGTATCAGCCTTACCTGTCATGCATTTGTCAGTGGTGATATTCATTTGTATCAGCCTTACCTGTCATGCATTCGTCAGTGGTGATATTCATGTATCAGCCTTACCTGTCATGCATTCGTCAGTGGTGATATTCATGTATCAGCCTTACCTGTCATGCATTCGTCAGTGGTGATATTCATTTGTATCAGTCTTACCTGTCATGCATTCGTCAGTGGTGATATTCATGTATCAGCCTTATCGGTCATGCATTCGTCAGTGGTGATATTCATCTATCAGCCTTACCTGTCATGCATTCGTCAGTGGTGATATTCATCTATCAGCCTTACCTGTCATGCATTCGTCAGTGGTGATATTCATGTATCAGCCTTACCTGTCATGCATTCGTCAGTGGTGATATTCATCGGTATAAGGTTAAACTGTCGCTGTTGATCCTTTCCAGGATGTCTGTCACTGTACAATTTGCTTCATCCCTAGCCAGAGCATTCCGACGTAAACACACAGGAGAACTGTCAAAGATTTAAACAAGCAAAATGTATGAATACTGAGAAGAAAGGATCAACAGTACACAACAAGGATTCGATCAGACACAAGTAGTTAGAAACACTGTGTTTAGTGAGTACTCATTCAAATATAATTCAATATAAGGACAGGGACCATTAAGTAGTTGGAATTTAATACCAAATTTAGGGTCATATTGATAAGTACTGATAAAGGTGATCCTTAGAGAGCAGTAAAAAATAACACTACTGATTCGTAGCACGGGGAGAGATGACTTATAGTTTCACCAGTAAGAATGGGTACCATATAAGATGACTTTCGATATTATCCATCATGACCTCCTCGGCATGAGAATATAAAAGTTTACCTGCAGTTTAGAGGTTGATATGTGTTTGGCATGTAACACGTTCCATGTTTGCTGTCCATCAGAAATTCCACACTACACACTGGCTGGTACCCTAAAACACATTGGATTGTATGTGAAATAATTATCAAATGCTAGCTGCAGGTACCCTAAAACACATTGGATCGTATGTAAAATTATCAAATGCTAGCTGGTACCCGAAAACACATGAATTGTATGTAAAATTATCATATGATAGCTGGTACCCTAAAACACACTGGTTTGTATGTGAAATTATCAAATGCTAGATGCAGCCCTAAGAACACTGTTTTGTAATGCTTGTTGGTACCGTAAACAAGAGGCTAATTAGGAAGGTTTTTTCTGGATGTAAATACTGAGCATTATGCTTAAATGAAACATGGAAGGACTGTTCTATATGTAAAGACTGAGCATAATGCTTATATGAAACATGAACAGACTTTTCTAGATGTAAAGACAGAGAATAATGCTTATATGAAACACTGAAGTACTTTTCTAGAGGTAAAGACTGAGTATAAGGCTTAAATGAAACATGAACATACTTTTCTAGATGTAATAGCTGAGCATAATGCTTATATGAAACATGGAAGGACTTTTCTATATGTAAAGACTGAGCATAACGCTTAAATGAAACATGGAAGGATTTTTCTAGATGTAAAGACTGAGCTTTATGCTTATATGAAACATGGAAGGAATTTTCTAGATGTAAAGACTGAGCTTTATGCTTATATGAAACATGGAAGGACATTTCTAGATGTAAATACTGAGCTTTATGCTTATATGAAACATGGAAGGACTTTTCTAGATGTAAAGACTGAGCTTTATGCTTATATGAAACACTGAAGGACTTTCTAGAGGTAAATACTGAGCTTTATGCTTATATGAAACATGGAATGACTTCTAGAGGTAAAGACTGAGCATAACGCTTATATGAAACACTGAAGGACTTTTCTGGATGTAAATACTGAGCTTTATGCTTATATGAAACACTGAAGGACTTTTCTAGATGTAAATACTGAGCTTTATGCTTATATGAAACATGGAAGGACTTTTCTAGATGTAAAGACTGAGCTTTATGCTTATATGAAACACTGAAGGACTTTCTAGAGGTAAATACTGAGCTTTATGCTTATATGAAACATGGAATGACTTCTAGAGGTAAAGACTGAGCATAATGCTTATATGAAACACTGAAGGACTTTTCTGGATGTAAATACTGAGCTTTATGCTTATATGAAACACTGAAGGACTTTTCTGGATGTAAAGACTGAGCTTTATGCTTATATGAAACACGGAAGGACTTTTCTAGAGGTAAAGACTGAGCATAATGCTTATATATAACAATGAAGGACGTTTCTAGATGTAAAGACTGAGCTCTAAAAACAGGAAGAATACATACGATGGCAATGTTGAAGTTGAGAATAATAAATCGGAAGATCTCGACCGTTTGTAAGATAGTCCCCATCTCTGATACGATCATACACACGTGTATTTAGCATGTAAGACTCGCAGCTATTGTCCAACTTTCTGATTTCCATGGCTACACAAGATGTAAGTTTGTAAAATGCCCTGTATCAAAAATAGAACAAATCAGAATAAAAAAATAATGTTTTTTGCTTTTTGAATAATGTCAAATCTCCCGCATTTTCCGGTAGACTATTGGATTTGTCTCTGATCTAACGATCACATGGAAGACGCTCAAAATCTACCGGAAATCAATTATTTGCCGTGTATGGTTGATCGCCTGTTATGTGTAATACACAACATGTGTTTAGCATGAGTTTACAGCTGTCGCATGTCAAATCGATCAAGGCGGGGTTACGATCATGCAACCAACCAATGAAATTGCATCTAGCGCCTTGCGCCACACGACGAGATTTATTGAAATATGGCCTGGTAAACAAACCGTAAACAATCACGTTTTGCAAATTATCACCTTGTTATGAAAACATTGGACAGTACGTACATCATTTATTGAAGATTATAGGTGCGATGCTGACAATTAAAGCTGACTACACCAATCATTAAGTGGTTCACAGATTGCATCAGCTTGTTTTATTTTAAATTGAGAAAGATTTTGAAATTGGCAATTTTTTATCAATACATTCGGTAAATTCAATATGTTTTGTTGTTTTTAGTGTTTAATTATTTTATTTATTGCTTTTAATTGCTTATCGAGTGCCTGTCAGGTGATATATAGTTGCATTTTAAGCATGTTCTGTCTGGAAATGGTTCTGTTAGGTTGTTTGTAAAAGCACCATGGCTAAAAGGAGATTTGTATAAGATGTTGAGTGACAGTGTAAGATGTTGAGTGATGAAGTAATGAGAAATTTGTGATAGTTGTGAATGTAAGCAGTATTAATTTTCTGCCAATAATCATAGTTAACGCATATACTGTTATTTATTTTCATCTATTTTATATTATATAGATAATGAAATACAAAATAAAGTTAGAAAGTAACAGTTGTCGACATTTCTATTCAATATTTGAAAAAATGCGATGGTTTCATGGCATTTCGTAAATCTCCCTGATTTGGAAGTCCAATCTCCCTGATGTGATACATTTAAACAATTTGTGTATGCATGGTGGGGTTTTTAGCAGTTTTTTTAAACATATATTAAAATCCTATTCATTTTTAAGTCTTCTATGATAATATTTTTAATTATGCATTAGGGATAAACATGAGTAATCCCATAATAATGTGTCTCAGACATTCTGGTAATCAAAGGGACGTAACTACATCTCAGACATAGTGGTAATCAAAGGGAAGTAACTACATCTCAGACATGGTGGTAATCAAAGGGAAGTAACTACATCTCAGACATTCTGGTAATCAAAGGGAAGTAACTATATCTCAGACATAGTGGTAATCGAAGGGAATAACTACATCTCAGACATTCTGGTAATCAAAGGAAATAACTACATCTCAGACATAGTGGTAATCAGAGGAAATAACTGCATCTCAGACATTCTGGCAATCAAAGGAAATAACTACATCTCAGACATAGTGGTAATCAAAGGAAATAACTGCATCTCAGACATTCTGGCAATCAAAGGAAGTAACTATATCTCAGACATAGTGGTAATCGAAGGGAATAACTACATCTCAGACATTCTGGTAATCAAAGGAAATAACTACATCTCAGACATAGTGGTAATCAGGGGAAATAACTGCATCTCAGACATTCTGGCAATCAAAGGAAATAACTACATCTCAGACATTCTAGTAATCAAAGGAAATAACTACATCTCAGACATAGTGGTAATCAAAGGGAAGTAACTACATCTCAGACATAGTGGTAATCGAAGGGAAGTAACTACATCCGGGCCATGGAGTAATCAAAGGGAAGTAAAGCAGAGGATCCAAAAGTTAATGTAAAGGCCTGAAGCAGAAGACTTTTTGTTTTGCTCTGGAAAAGCGAATGTGGAAAAATTTGAATGCCCGGATTATGTATACTGGGTCACGACAGTTATATGGCGGTTCCTATTACCGTCTTCGCGGCGAATGAACATAATATTCAATTAGTAATTATACTGGAAATTATACTTTTCTTTTTAATAAGTCTTTCTTTGTAACAAATTTTACTATTCTGATGTTTATTATTACATCGATGGGTTCTTTAGTCAGAAGAGGGCTGGCGTGGCGCAGTCGGTAGCGCGGCGGATTTGTAACCGGAGGCCCCGTTTCAATCCTCCGTGATGCCACTGAGTTCAGTCGGTGTGTTCTTGGGCAAGACACTTTACCTTAGCCTCGTCCGTCGGATGGGGACGTAAACCGGGCGGTCCCATGTATCGGTCTATCCTCCGAGCACGTTAAAGAACCATAGGATCTATTTGATAATAAGAATAGGGCAGGTTCCCGGATTCCTATGTATCCTTCCCCTCTCTCTGGGGCGGCCCTTAATAACCTATACTGTATTGATACTTAAATCAGAAAAAATGGTAAAGAATTCCGGGTCATAAACTCGTTATTAGTGCCACCTTGTTAAAAGATACATACATGGGTATTTAGTATTTATGTCGGTAGGAAAACTGTTGACTTTCGGACAACAAAAACGAACAAAACTATGAATAAATGCATTAGAAGTTTGAAATATGTATTTGTTTCGAAATTTATTCATTGTATTTATCAGTCGTGTCAGCTCTGCACATAAAAGATGCACTCGGCGTCTCATTGTTTGTACTTTTTCTGATTGATTGCTTTTTCAAGCGCGGTAAGTTGAAAAGTTGTCGGAAAATTCAGATTTTTTCCCCAATAATAACACACCAATAATGCACACAGGTGTGCACTCATGGTTAATTGGATTCTACGCGGAGTAACTCGAAGTGTGAGTGACTCGACAATGGCATACTTTTGCCGAATAAAAACACTGACTCCGCGTAGATACGCGCAGAACTCGATACGACCAAACTCGGCGAATCGAATAAAGTGTGTGTTTCGCGTGAGCTTTACTGTATATATACTCGGTAAAAAAACTTTTGGACCAGGGTATATAAAGTCATATAAAAACAAGAGGCCCAAGAGGGCCTGTATCGCTCTACTGGCTATATGGAGTCTGTGGTGGGGAACAAGACCAATATGTGCAAACTAGTCTGGATAAAGTTTGTGTATAAGAGGCCATAACTCTTGTCAAAAATCATTAAACCAGAACATGGCAATGAAATGACTAGGCTTGGCACTGATCATCCCTGCAAAGTTTCGTTGAAATCCGGCCAGGGTTTCAGGAGAACTAGTCTGGACAAAGTTTGTGTACTGAAAAAAACACTTTTAAAGTGCTCCGCCAAAATCATTCAACCGTAATACGCTAATGATATGCACAACTAGGCCTGGTACTGATCATCCCTAAAAGGTTTCGCTGAAATCCGGCTATGAGTTCAGAGGAGTAATCTAGACAAAGTTGGTAAATTAAAACCTTTAAAGGGCCATAACTCTGCCAAAAAAAATCATTCAACTAGAACACGGTGATGGTACGCACAGCTAGGCTTGATACTGATCAAATTTTCACTGAAACCTGGCCAGGGGTTCAGGCAAAATAGTCCAGACAAAGTGTGTATATTAAAACCTATTAAGGACCATAACTCTGCCAAAGATAAGCGGGAACACGTTGATATGCACAACTAGGCTTGGTATTGATCATCCCTGCAGTTTCACTGAAATTCGGTCAGGGGTTCAGGAGAACTAGTCCGGAAAAAGTTTGTGTACTAAAACCTTTAAAGGGCCATAACTGGAACACGGTGACAATATGCACAACTAGGCTTGATACTCATCATCCATGCAAACTTTCATTGAAATCCGGCTAAATGAAGGCCCTACCGTCTTAACAAGGCAAAATACAGCAGTTTTAACTAAATCAAGGGCCATAACTTGTCCGAGCTTTCATCGATATTAACAATCTGTGCAAGTTTGGTAAAGATGAAATAATTAATGATGGTGCTAGAGTGTTCACAAGGCAGAGGCATTTTTCAGAAAAAAAAGGGCCATAAATCTGGCTGGTTTTCGAACTTGTCCCGAGCTTTCATTGACATTAACAACATGTGCATGTTTGGTAAAGATCAAATGATAAATGTAGGCGCTAGTGTTCACAAGGCTTAATATGGCATTTTTCAGCAAAACAAGGACCATAACTCTGGTGAAATTAATCAGATCTGGCCGGTTTTCGAACTTGTCTGAACATTGATATACGGACTGACGACGGACAACTCGTCATCCCATAATAAAGACAGGCGCCTAAAAATAATCGGAATCAAAAATGTTGCATTTTTAAATGTACCGAGCGAGTATTTCTTGCATACTGGATAACACTATCCACGCTTTACATATTCATATCCAATTGCATGCCTTTATTCTCACCAATTGCTTGTATTAGTTCAGATCTTTTGAATACTGAAATGCCTCTGCATGCCTTCACACATGCTAAGTGCTCGTCTTACAGTAAAACTGTTACAGTATATATCTTAACAGGACGCAGATAATGACAAAGCTCAGCTCTTTGTTTTATTCAAAATATACAGGCTACAAAGCACTTGTTTGTCAACAAAATGCACTTGTCCTTCAATAAATGAGCACAAGAAAAAATAAAGACCAGAATAGTGGAACTAAACAAACTTCGAATCCCAGTACATACCTCTCTCTGTAACCGTCTTCGTTCTGTTTTTAATTCATCTTCGGATCGTTGTGACTCCTCAAACTCATATTTTAAATGTTTTATTTGAGTTTCTAATCTAGTTAGTAATACCTGGAATAATAATACAGATAGTGAAGACAGATGAGATGGATGCTAGAGATGCCTGTTTTATGAAAAGGATTTTAATTGGATTTTACGGAACACCAAAACAAGAAATGTTATATGGCGCCTAACAGGAATGAACATGCCAGGCTCATCTTCTATTTACATTGAGACGATAAGTCTCAAGTTTTAAAATTGTTCACTTTTTTTTCACCTAAGCATTCAATGTAGACAATTATGTGTGCACGTAATGCAGAAATATCACATGTATAAGAAAATGAAATGAAATCGCGTTTATTTGAAATGTGTAATTTATAGTGAAGCATTTAAGAAATTGATTTACGATCAAAATGGTCGTAAGTTGTTTCATAAAACGGGGCCCTGAAGAGTTGCTGCTAATTCTACAGTAGACATTCCATTTACACTGAAGCAACGGTCACACACGCAGGACCATGATAAATACCTTTAATGAGCATGACAAAAAATGAATGGTGTTTTACGGCACGTCGACACATAAATAGGACAAAAAATGACAAAATAAACATACTAATAGTTACCCTCCGTATATATTCAGTATATCAGCAAAAGCACAAACAATGTTGTCCAGCCAAACCTACATATAAAACACAACACAGGATATATACCGTAATGTTACAAAATGTACTTACTGTTCCATTTAAATTTGTTACTTCTTGTTCTGACTTTTGAAGCTTTAACTTGTATTCGTGGATCTGTTTACTCGCTTCCTCTGAAAAGATCAAAAACATTACGTCTTTATATAAATCTGAATTGGCAGGTGTTCCATCAAATTTATCTGAACCAGAATTCTGCATAGAAGTGACCAAGCGACACTAATATTACAGTGTTTCTTTGTTGTACAGATTATCGTCAGTTTGCATATAATACAAGAATACCGCAGACCTACGATGGCATGACACACATTGAACAGGTACAGAATTAATTACCTCCACCTTTGCGACTCAAAATCAAGGTCTTAAGGGGTGCAACTAATGCCTAGTCACACCATGGAGGTTGTCACACAAACAAGTTATTCGAGATTTTATCATTTTCTGCTGCCATAGCAATAATAGAAAATCTCTATTAAAAAGTATTTTGGCTGTTAAGTAGCTGCGTCTTTAAAACCGACTTATAGAACTTTTGTATTTTAGTTTTATGTATCATAATGACTTGTGGGGTTTATGTCTAAGAAATAAAATATTTCCAGCAGGTTTATATTGTCCCAGATATATTAACTGGTGGGCTGGAACTGAAGTTCATCGATAACATGTGTTTCAAGTTCCAAACATTCGGTTTTGATCTCGCACAATATAAACCCGCTTGAAATATTTTATTTCTTATCGGACATGGAATTTTATGTATCATGTTACACATTTTGTCAGGAGATTGCACAAGATACAAATTCTCACAACTTACATTTTATGCCCATCTCTTAACGTCAAACGAGAAGCATATACAGCTTCATCCTATTTAAAAGTGTTGTTGGAACACAGCGTCGCTTAAAATAACGCATTTCATTGCGTTGCTGTTTTGGATCTGACGTTCAAAATTACGTCAATGGTTAATATGTTTTCTGGCGTTTAAAATGACATCTTAATGGTTGACGAATATGATGTCAGAGGTATTGTATATCATTTTTAAGACCTCCTCAATAACCAATCAACATCGAGTATTTTAATAAACCATGTCAGGTTTAACTATTGGAACTATATGTCAATAAAGAACAATTCAACAATGTTTCACATTAAATCCTCGTTATGTTTGATGAGTTACCAGCAAAGTCTAGAGCAGAATCGTTCTAAACAGAATAACGAAGTTTGTGGACCAGAAGCTCAGGAAGAACCAGGCTGGATTTCGCAAAGGGAGACCTGTTCAGACCAAATCTTTACACTCCGCCGAATTATAGAACAAAGTCATGAATGGAATGCAACCATCTATGCGAACTTCATAGACTTTGCCAAGGCATTCGACAGTGTTCATCGGCCAGGACTGTGGAAAATTTTATCTCACTATGGGATTCCAGAAAAAATAATCTCTATCATCAAAATGCTGTATACAGGCTTAAATGCAAAGGTCATCTGTGGCACAGAGTTAACAGCAAGCTTTCAAATCAGAACCGGCGTCAAGCAGGGATATCTGCTATCTCCTCTACTCTTTTCACTCTGCATAAACTGGCTGATGAAAGAGACCACCAAGGGTGTACATAGAGGACTGCAGTGGACCTTCTCTGAAACACTAGAAGACCTTGATTTCGCTGATGATATCGCCCTCCTTTCCCAGCGGCATAAAGACATCCAGGAGAAGACGGACAAGCTTGATTCACTTGGGAGGCAACTTGGCCTGACAATCAATACAAAGAAAACCAAGATGATGAAAGCAAACACCAAGATATATCGACCAGTCAGCATAGCATCAACTGAAGTTGAAGAGGTGCAGGATTTTATCTATCTGGGCAGCAAGATCAGCATCGATGGAAATTCAGAACAGGATGTCAACCACCGAATCTCCAAAGCAAGAGGTGCGTTTGCTGCGCTTAGGAGTATCTGGAGGTCCCACAAGCTCTGCCAGAAAACAAAGATCAGGATCTTCAAGACCAATGTACTTGGGGTCCTCCTTTATGGGTCAGAATCCTGGAAAATGACTCAATCCATCAAACATAAACTGGACGTCTTCCAAACCAAATGCCTCCGCAGAATACTCAAGATCTTTTGGCCAAACACCATCGCAAACCATGACCTCTACCAACGAACAGGCACAACCCCAGTATCTAACCAGATCAAGCAAAGAAGATGGCGATGGATCGGACATGTTCTTCGCATGGAAGAAACAGCCATCCCCAGGGTTGCAATGAGGTGGACACCTGTTGGGAGGAGAAACAGAGGTCGGCCAAAGTGGACCTGGAGAAGGACTGTGGAGGCAGAGATGAAGGAGAAGAACTGGACCTGGGGCCAAGTACAGACATGGGCTAGGGACAGGCATCAATGGCGGACTCTGGTGGAAGCCTTATGCACAACTTAGTGCGAACAGGATTAAGTAAGTAAGTATGTTTGATGAAAGTGAAAATAAAATAATACTTAAGCAATTTTTCAATGCGCCTTACAACTAAAACAATCTGAAAACAATCAAAACCACTTATTGTCCAAGACTCTTGATTCCAGTCAATTCAATTGAATTGAGCATTCATTTGACATGACAGCTTCTTAATGATGTTTTTCAAAAATAGAGTGTGTGTTTCCTGCTACTAAACTTTTCAAACTACAAACTGCTTGACTATGACCTAACTAAAATGCTTGTATATTCCATTTTACAGATGCAGGAACCTACTTTCACTTTAAATTTTCCAAAGATGTGCCATTTTAATAGCAAGCCTTGTAATACATGTAATTATTCTCATATGGAAACTGCATATAAGTTATGTCGTCATTCGTTTTGTGCTCGGTTAGTTTTTCTCGTGCAAATTGGTTATTTCGTTTTGGCGCGTTTCTTGTGTATATATACGGGTGTGGGCTATTGTTCTGGTCACTTGAGGATTTGTATTGAGGCAGATTACTGTGTGCCCTCCCAAACACCCTTCACTATGCTGTAATATATATATATTTGAACATATGGATACTATACACATTTTTTCTACTTTTTTTTCAATACCATCGAGAGCTACTTTACATGATTTTAATTATGTTTTCTACAGAATAGGTTATATTTATCTTCTTTTACATATATTGTTTAGTTCTCTACATGCTTGTATACATATCTCTAATTTGTGGAATATTTGTTTTTACATTTTTTTTAAAAAGGTTTTTTTTTTCAGAAGTATTCTTTCCTTCACCCATGGTTTCTGTACCTGGAGGACCTTTCTCTTCGCACCACTGGACTTGCATCAGACCAAAACATGTTCTTTTTGAAATTCTGTGTTTATTATCTGCTCGAGTACATATGCCTATCACCTAAGATTGTTTTTGTTGTTTTTACATGCTTGAAGATAACAGAATAATTGATTTACTCACGACATTGAGTAATTTATAAATAAATCCACAATCTAAAAATCTACGCAATCTGATAGGCTGAAAAAGGAGGTTAAGCATTATAATTAGTCAGCAGATACGTACTTTGAAGTTCATGCAGCTCCCCCATCTCGGGACCATTTGTGGTGTTGACTTTAGTTTTGGACGAGTCCTTCTTAGATCTCTCTTCCTCTAATTTAGCATTTAATGCTTTATTCTGCAATGTAAAGACACCATAGGTCAGTACAAGGATCAAAATGGCAAGTGACTGGTATGTTAATCGACTTACTCCAGTTAGTTTTACTGGTCACATGATGTAGGTACAAACAACTTGTACCGCTAAAATGTGCGGCACGTGCAACTTGAACAATGAAAATAAGTTTTCCGCATCGTTTGTTTTCAATAGGAAAGATGACCTACCATATTTGTACCTACATGGAAAACCAATTTAGACCAATTACAGGTAGGACTATAGGAGAAGCACAAAGTTCAACCCTATTCAAGCCGCACCGCAACGTTCAGATTGAAAATTGATGCAAAGTTTTGTCGACTGAATCATTGCACATTGATTTGAAAAAATTGAATGAGTACAAAATATGGGTGGGGGACAAAGTGAAACCTACCGGTATATAGCCCAATCAAACTCCGTTTGAGGGGGTCATAATTTTGTTAAAATAAAAGCATGCTATAGAACCTGGCTTTATGATGTTGTCTCATGATGAATACATGTGTGAAGTTTCAACCTATTATGTAAATAGTTTCGGAGAAAAAGTCAAGCTTACAAGTGATATAACCACATAACCCATAGACAACCATAATGAGTACACAATGAGTATTCAGGGAGTAAAAATAGAAACAGGAAGAAGTTTTGAACCCCCTAGTTAGGCTTGGGATTTTTTTTTGCCTCCATGCCCATTCAGATTTAAATAATTAAACCACTTACCTCCTCTTGTAATTCTTTCTGTTCTGCTAAAATTTTCTTTAATTTATCATCTGCAAAAATCAATAATGATATTAAAATCAATAAAACAAAATCAATAAGTTTAACGACATTTCAAATAACGTAAATAAATATATTTTTTAATGATTATAAGTCTCTCAAAAAACAAACAACGAAGATAATAAGATCATTAAAACAAAGTTTTCAGAAGTTAAACATCAACTAAAATTAAAAAGCTTTTCTTATTCAAATTCTTTGATTGGAAATAACATATCTGCCGTTTGATCTGTCACTATCTTTATATTTTTAAAGAATGCAAAATGTTTATGTGAAAAATATTCACTGTCATGATTCTGGTTAGCATTCTAGTTATAAGAAAGGAATATCAGAACAAACAAATTAAAAATACATCACTGATTGAACTTGTAAAGCTCAGGTGTTGCAAGGAAACCTTTTTTTATTTACAGAAATATTTTTTTTGGTATCACTTGCTAGCAATAATAGTTCTTGAACAGTATTTATATAAATACAGTTTCATTAACTCACAGTCATAGAAAACATTCATTAGAGGAACTGTAGGCATATAAACAAGTTTAATTATTAACCCTTAACCCCCTAAATATATATAATGGACTGTTCTTTCTTTGAATTAAGACCATTCCATTTATGTGACAAAGGAGTGTTTTGGGAAAAACAACTGATCAGCAGCTGGACATTGTAAACCCTGATCAGCCTCTTACTCGCAGGCTGATCTGGGTTTATAATGGACGCAAGGGCTATTATAGTCGTGCTTAGCGGGTTAGGGGTTAGAGAGTTCTGAAAAAGGGTGTAATAACTATCAAAAGTTCATGACATGACAATTTGAAGGTTGTTCTAAAATGGATATTGAAGCTGCCATTTTGAAAAGTCTGATGTCATTGTTCTAAATGACCATATATGGCTTATTGATAAATATAATTTAAAGGAAAGAAAATCACTGCAAATGAATGTAAAATTCTTAAAAAAACTAAACCAATTGTACACATCGATACCATTCTTTCGAACTCTATCCATGTGTTGAGGTCATAAAACAATGCATCTGCCAATTAAAGTCTAGATTTATTCACGGGTACTTAAAATACCTGTAACTGAAAATGCGTAAATTGATAACCATAACAATTGCTTGGCTGGTTTAGGCTTTTATATTTTAGTTATATAGTGTGGATTCGCAACATACGTAATTTACATATATTTCTTGCATACTGGATAAGGGCATGGGGGATGGAAAGTATTATCTTTATGGGTAAAGATAAAAGCCATGCGCATCAATAATGCCATCAATAACTTATACAGATGTACATATATATTTACATTAAATTTTAAATAATACTTCATTTCTTAATTTTTCATCTTTTTTTGCGCACAATATGACCTATTTATGTGTCGACGTGCCGTAAAACACCATTCATTCATTCATTCATTCATTCATTCATTCATTCAGATGTACATGACGTCATTGTGTGAAAAAACATGTAAACGTTACTTATTGGCGACGTTAACACACAAAATGTCAATGATATGCAAGAAAAAGAATCAATCATGGGTATCCGGTTCAAGTTCTAATCGATAAAAACAATTATACCTCGGATTGGAATTCCCGATCTTTACCGGACACCCATGAGAGATTCTTATAATCTTATCTTTAGTAAGCTTAGAAAAGGTGTACACCTTTTGCAAATGTGCCTGTTGTCGGCACGATAGCAGCTTAACTGATTATATAATGCATTATTGCACTCTAGTATAATTAATTGTCATACAGTTTCTATGATTTTCTTTTATATGAATCAGGTAAATTATTACATTTATAAAACATGCCATATATGGTAATTTCGACCAATGATGTCATCGTTCTCAAAATAGCAGCTTCTACTATATCATGTTTAGAGCAACCTTCAAATTATCATATTTTCAAATCTTCATAATTCTTTCACCATAAAAGTTTTTCAGAATTTCAATAATAATGCTTGTTTGAATATACGCCTACACTGCCTTTAAATGTATAAGCAAAAGAAAGTATGCGAAGATAACTGGAAAAACAAAGACCAGTTTCTAGATCATGTTAACTGACTACTAACTATTCCACAATCTGGTACTATAAATAAAGAGAATACATGAATTGTACTGATTTATGACAATTGTGAACGCTCAGCCAATCCCGTCATTCTTCGGGATCCCGCCTCATGTGTATATTGAGCTTCGCTATGTTCAAAATATTGACATTTTGTTAGCCGGAAGGCTACGACACAGAAAACAGTGCACTGTTGCTATGTAAACAACATGGCAGCTAGCCACATGTGAAGATGCATAAGTTGTGTTGAATGTTTGTTATTTATCAAACAGATGAAGGTTTTATCACTGCTTTCATGTAAATAAACTATTAATGGAGCAATTTGCTGAATGACATTGCAAAATTTGGATGATAACTGATTTTGAATGCAAATTTGTTTTGGCAGGAATCTAAGGCGCGATGACGTAACCAATATGGAAACCTTCCATTATTTACATCCGAGTAATGCTGCGAAGCATGGTACGAGATGTTGGGAATGTGATTCATGATAGATTTTTCCACAATCATCTTATACACATAGCAAGAATATGTATGTATGTAAATAGGGACTAATTTCGCTTTTTAAAAATTTTTCAGTCATATAATGGAGTTCTCGTGTAGCACCGAGTTCAACTTTATAGTGCTGCCACAATAGGCACATGACAAGATACCACCCAGTCACAATATACCGACACCGGGCTGACAAGTTCAAGCCAAATAAAAACAAAATCCATAAACCCGTCACAATTTTAAAGCCACATTTTAAGTGATTAAACTTTGCCATAGATGTTAGCATGCACAGCAAGGAAGTAAACCTCTCAGGAGTACCTTACCTTGTACGTGATCTACTATTCTAATTTTTGAATTTATTCGGATGTCATTTAAAATGAGACCCTGACCATTCCAAGGCGGTACCCCTGTTGTCAACCCTTATTATGTTAGTGATGTGCTTTTTACTGATTGTGTTTGTGATTTTTCTTTTTGAATCACCTTTGCATTGTAATACTTGCTGGAGTGACTGTATTCAGTGAATGCTACTCTTCCTGTTGGACTTATAACCTTTACTTTATTTACATTTGAGTGCCAAAGTAAGTTTTAAAATAAAGGGCAATAATGCGTGTGACAATTTTTGCTCATTCTTTAATTTGTCCAAGACCTTCATATACTTCATATAACAAAAATTTGATGAAATTCCAGAATAAGTAAGTTTTCGTGTACAAACAAATAGTAATTAACTTTTTTTTTTATCTTCTTTTTTTCTTTGTGTGTGTTTTGTTTACATACATAATCCAGGTAACTTAAACGCAATCTGCTCATTCAAAATTCTTAAGGTACAAACCACCATACAAAGTTTGACCAAGTGATATCTCGTTTACTAGTTATTGCAAAAATAACTTGTATTCACAAGCTGAGATTCTCTAATTTTTTCAATTATCAAGGACAATAACTCTGTAACAAATACAGTTATCTCCCTTCATCACCAGTACAGCTAACAAAAAAAAAGAAATCCCGAGTAGTAATGCATTCATGCCAGATGCAGCGAAAAAGGAAAATTAAGCTGACCAGACCACCTAGAATTGCTCTATACTTCTGGTATAGTACAGACTGCTAATAGTAGCTGTGTAACTATGTATCGATATATCAGCAAAAATGAAAAAGATATTTTTTTTTTTTTAAGTGAGTATATTTTGAAAGCATTTGAAATAAGGAAAATGCCAATGAAATGATCTGATGTCACTGTAACTCCATGTCTCATTTCCTCCTCAATTGAAATGCTTTGTGTGTAATTGTACTATTTTTATTTTCACAGTCATGTATAATTGTGTGTGGTGGTTTGTCACATTTGAAAATGCAAAAAGAGCGTTTTTGATTGTGTTTGAAACAAATGTGTATGTGCTTATATGTTCATGACATGGATATGTTTAAGTATAATACATCAACCATAACATTGATATATTTACATGTATATGTATATGTGTTAACTTCTCCGTGAAATTCGAAATGGAAATTTTGATGTGCTCATTTGTCGCATATTTATTTATTTATTTACTCTAAAAATAAGTTTTACTGGCTAAAAGGCAGTCACGTGTACGTCATTAGTATGAACTATTGACTTTAGAACGTTTCCTATCTCGTTCAATCTGGTTTTGCGGTCAATAGTCTTTTTTTCAATGGTCCGAGAATGGCGTTATGCTTTCCCATGCATGTAAACAAGTAAGGAACAAGTAAACAAACTATTGGAGCTTAACCGATTCAATATAATAAAACAACTATCTACTTCTGTTTCAGTAAATAATTAAAACTATTCATCCTCGGGAATGACTATTGACAAATGGTTCACTGTTTCGGGTCAATAGTCACTCCCTTGGATGAACAGTTTTAACACCGACCAACACAGAAGTAGATAGTTGTATACTACTGTATGATCACACGAGCCTATGACTTACTGATTTTGAAATAAAATGCTTCTTCTATATCAATCTGCAGCTTCAATGATTAAGTTATCCAACCAGTTTACAGACTTCTGCCTGACGCGCCATCAGATAAGTTCTGCTGGTCTTGGATCAGTCGAGATATAAACAGACAGCCCAACTTGGAGTAGGTGTAGAATGAGATTGCAGAACAAACTGTTAGAGAGCAGACGGTATGGCACTACTACAGAGTTAGTAGAGATTACACAGAGCTACATGCACGCACACCGCCCTATAGCTAGACCATGTGACAATGTATTCATCAATATTCAACACACAAATATATTTATATATATTTACAATCTACATGCACCACAAAGTAGTCTATGAGCCTGAATCCAGACTCAACTGAATCAAATCCTCTTTTACAATCATACTGAATTAAATTTTCATAAGAACAATGAATGCGAAACTATGGTAACTATGTATAAATAAATGAAGAACAAGATACGAATGTTTCACATTGAGCTCTTGACTTTTTGTCATTGCATACAATTACTTTTAGAACTTGCCAATTCTCAGAAAACAGGTCTTGTACTGCTCACAAGCCCATAACAAAACAGAATCTAAACTCGGTTGGCATGTTACAGTAATTTCAATTTAAGTTTTGTTTAAAGGCGCAATAACACATGTTTTGTTTAAAGGCTCAATACCACAACATGTTTTGTTTAAAGGCTCAATAACACAACATCTTTTGTTTAAAGGCTCAATAACACAAACAGGTTTTGTTTAAAGGCTCAATAACACAAACAGGTTTTGTTTAAAGGCTCAATAACACAACATGTTTTGTTTCAAGGCTCAATAACACAACATGTTTTGTTTAAAGGCTCAATAACACAAACATGTTTTTTTTAAATGCTCAGTAACACAGAATTGTTTTGTTTAGGCTCAATAACACAAATACTGACAGCTGCTCCCAGAGAGAGTGAGAGGATAAAGGTGTCTAGGACCATGTAACTATGTCACTAAATAAAATCCATGTAACTAACTAAATAAAATCCTCCGTTTCTTTCGTCAATGCCAGAGAACACAGGTTTGCCCAGTAAATGTGACTTTTCCGCGGACGAAGCAAGAAATTTAATGACTTGCTTAGGGCATGAGATTGTCATTTTGTTAAAGCGTGACTCCCAACAACAACAACAAACATGCACTTTGACGTGTAAAGTGATCACTATATATGTCAATAATATCGACATCTTATTTTTACAAAAATTCCTTCATGTATTGTAAATAAGTTGACAATATTGATAAATACATGTCCATGTTATTTATTAAGCCAGAGCGAGCATTTAAAACAAAGCTAGTACAAAATGCTGATACAGGTGAAATAAAATAAAACTAAAATGAAACTTACGTTCTTGTTTTAGCAATCAATTTATACCATACAAGAATCAACTTGGCTAACTATATGTGAGTCAGTGGAAAAACATACTAAATAGACAAAAGCAATTAGCATGCTCAAGACAGTCTATAATAAGTAGCAGAGTATGGTCTCATCGAGTTGGTTCATTTAAACATTGGAGGTGTTCAAATGAACCTATGAGATGAGACCATACTCAGTTTGTTTTGTAGCATGTCCATTTCAGCTGTCTGCCATACTCTAACTTACGATTACTGGTAGTTAGAGTACACCAGTCATTCTGACAGGTGTCATTTTCAATTAAATGATTTAAAACTGTGCAAATACAAAGGTAATGTCAGCGACCATGCTACAATATACCATAATACAAAACAACTTTATTTTTTTATTTTTTCATAAAGAATTTTATTTGTTATATATCCTTAACTATGCTTTCAGCACATAAAAATATCAATCAAATGATACAGACATTTTTTTTGTACGTAACTGTGTATTAAAAATGTAACTGTAGCCATTGCATCTTTAAATGTTTACAGATTTATCTTGAATACTATACATTCAACAATATTATAGTATATACAAATGGCAATCTAATGATAAATTATTTTCTATAAAAATGTTGTTTTAAACTTTAATCATAATAATTTGTTTTAAATTTGTTGCAAAAAGTCTAGAAAAATAGTTATATCTAATATGAATATGAATTTCTACACGTTATCCAAAAATATGCCAATTGTTACAGTTTATAGACAAGAAGCTCTGCTGCTCGGGTTTCAAAAAAAAAAAAAAAAATAATACTTATTAAAAAATAAACATAAACATTGCCTCTTTAAAAGATATGGCATTGATAGAATTTATCTACAAACACTGATTAACAAGAAACTATATTTTACTAAATTTAACATCTCAATACCTATACCGTTTACTTGGATTTTGCGGTAAATAATATGGGATTAATTTACTCATCACAGGAAGTTGCTGAATTATTTAAGACTCGATTCTGAATTGGGTTTTAAGGCGCACCAAAACATGAAAAGGTTATATGGCGCCTAACAGGTATGAACATGCCAGGCTCATCTTCCATGTACATCGATATAAAATATGGAAAATAGGCCTAGAACCTTCTCACCCTGAACTGCAAAGTTGCTGCAAATTCTATATCGTAGAAACTCCACTTACGCTGGAGCCACGTTATTGTTTTTCTGCCACTGCTCTTTTGATGCGAGCGAGATAGCACCTGAAACAATGCAGGGATCATGATGATGACCTTTAATGAACATGAACAAAAAGATAAAATAAACATGAATTTGGGGGGATTTTACCCCTCTGCCTACCCCTCCAAAGGGATCTGCATTGGCCCTATTCTTTGCCCCATGACTCGATTCATATTATTTGAGAATTCATGTGATTTTAAATGCAGGTAGTAAATGGCAAATTACATTGAGAGCTTTATGATAAGTTTGCCATACACTACCGGCATCTAAAACCACATAAATGCTGAAAAAAATGTGAATATTGACTTCTTATATTTACATCCTTTTCCCATCACTATAGTACTAACACTAACGTGACCTGGGAGAATGAAAATGATAACAAAATTGCAAAAGGACCAAATACCATCAGTATATTTTCTGTCAGTGGTATATTCATTTTCTGTTGAGACACACTGGGTGGATGAAAGGCAGTAGCTCCGCCTCCGCGAAAAAGGAAGTTTATTTGAAATTAAAAGCTTTTTTTTTTTCAACAGAAAGAATCAGCCAGTGTCACATGTACACGTCTTACAGAGTGAATTACTACCAAATAACCTACCGAAAGATCCGAGTAAACAACTTATTATATTTCTTTTTATTGAATTGGGAATTTTAAAGTAAATTGGTTACATAGATATAATTGACACAAGTGTATTATACATCTATATTTCCCTCGGGTATCATTTAATTTATCTATAGGAATGTAATAAAATATCAATATCAGATCTAGATCTATACATGCAAATTCGTGAAAATGAAGAATATACAAAACGGAAGCAGTATACCGGTATGAGTATTAATTTTGTAAACTCCTTTAACTCTTTTGATCATAATATTTGTTTAAACAATTGAAAAACTAAGGCAAAACATGTCCAATATTCTAGAAAGATAAATATTTCTTGCATACCAGATAAAGATATCCATACTTTAAATGATTGCTGGAAGATCTGATCTTACACGTGCGGGCAGACAAAAGTCACATGCTGTCAACATTGATGTCAGTAACATCAACAAATGCATGGCGTCATTGCGTAAGTAAACAAACAAAACACAGATTATTAGCGAGGGTAATGCGCAAAATGTCAATGGTATGCAAGAAAACAATCAGATTTGTAAACGCGGACAGACCCACAACTCGGCATTTGTTTGTTGGGTATTGAATAGTCCAAACTTTACTGGGTTCTAAATCCCCATAACAAGACACAATATGACCCATTTCAACGTACATAATACCCAAGAAAGTGTCTAAGATAGTCCACGTACTGCTGAATACAAATTCAACATTGTTCAACCACCAATTACTTAAGGGGGTAAAGGGGTTACATAACTATTGGGTAAACCCAGGGTCTCCCCCAGGCCATTAGGGCATAGTGGCACCACTACTCCTTAATTTCAAAGAGGTGCTTGCCACTACTCCTGAATTCTGCCACTACTCCTTAAATTCTTGCCACATTCCCTTAACTTTTCAAAATTGATCATGATCCAATTACAAACTGCATATTTTTGGAAGAAAATAATTGTTAAATGGTAAAAATCTGTAATAAAAGGCATTTAGTGTCTAAAGTCAGTATACCAACCAAAGTCGAATGACATAATATCTGAATTTCCATTAAAACATTTTTAGCTTATTATTTTTGACCGAATGAATACCGTCTCCCACAACCATCCATATGTTTAAAATGCCACTACTAATATACCTGTGGAAGACCCTGCGGTATACCCAACAGTAAAAATATAACCAACAAAACTATTTTTAACTTGAAAAGTACCCAATATATACCTGATGTTAAACACCTCATTTATTGGTCACAAATATACCCCCAAGGTCTTAAAAGGTGATCTTTCTATTTGAGCTACAAATGAAGTGGAATTCATAGAAACCAGAGTGATGTTGGTGAAAAGCCAAATGGTTTCGATTGAAACTATTTTGGGGCTAATTTTCCCTATACCTGCACATGGTTAATATTTTGATTCTCAATTGTTAAATAAGACAGTTTCTAGTTTTACACCAGAAATATATGTGCGAATGGTTCAAAGCCATAGCGATTTTTCTTCCTATTTCCATACTTGCATTGAAGAAGTGAAGAAGTCAAAAGCAGACCAGGAGCATTTTGTACAGATGTGGGTGGTGTGGGGATGGATTGTGGGTGGGGGTAGGATTACTCAACAGCCAACAAACTAAAGCTCTTTGCCATGTTTATAAAATCAATGGGAGTGTTTATATACCAGTGTTTTTTATGTGTTTTGTGAATGCAGCCTGTGCCATTGTGAAAAATAGCGGCATTTTTCTAGAAATTGTGAAAATTGTGAAATATTATAACAAAAGAAAAAGAAACTTTTTTCACTTTCATTTTCACAGTTTAATATCCCTTGGTTTTAAGTTTTGTTTTTGGTAAATACAGACTAGTTTTGACACCAGCTTATATTAAGACTAGTATCCTTACTGCCTGTTTTTTTTGTTGTTTTTCTCAGATTGTGAATTTTTTGGATATAATTTTGAAAAAAGTATACTTTTTGGCATTGTGAAGCGGCCGAATCACGGCCCCAAATTAGGCATAAAAAAAACACTGTATACATGTATGTTACAACTGTAAAATAACTGAGTGACCAGAGCCTCTAATTAGGATCCACTTGTTTTTATTGCAAATAAATGGGGCCGACCACATTTAGGGCTATTCCATTTAAATTTAACCGAGGGAGGGGGAACACAAATTAAATTTTTGATATATTGGTGGTGGGTAAAAGCATGCTAATTGTAGGTATTTTTTAAACATACTCGGGTTGGGGGAAAAAAGTGATGTCCATCCACTCCCAGGTAAATTTAAATGGAATCAAAAATGGTTTTGCGTATCGTTATATTTCAAGTAAAGCTTACAATACTCAATAACAGTGTTAATAGTCATTCCTGCAAAATATCAAACAATGTTAAAAACACACACAACATTCAACAATGCTTTCTCTGGCTTAATATAAAATAACTCTAACTATAAACACTATTCCATAAGCTGTGTTTTGACTCTATTATGTAAGTTCCTCACATAACATGGCTTCTGGGAGTGTAATAAAGCCATGATTTATTTATTGTTATACTCTAGTGTTATAACTATTCAAATGAGGATTGAATCACTGTGTTTGTACACAGTTAAACATTCAGTACCAATTATATGCATGTTATATCATACAGACTTTAATATTTATCATACTTGAAATCTTACTTCATGTAAGTACATGTAAATTTAAAGTTAGTTTGTACAATTTGTAGTGCGAATGTGTTACAGTCGTGTAACACAGCTGATGTCAAGTAAACAAACAAATTACGTCATAATTTCTCGCAAAAATTGGCACCACATATAAGGCAGTTCGACAACATTAAGAGAAACTTTTACATCTTAGGGGTGTTATGTGATAATTAAAAACTCATTTGTGACTGTGTATTTTTGACAGAGTATTGTGTAAATGGCAGAGCTCGAATCCTATCATTTTTCTAACTCGTTTATTAAGTCAATAATACACAGCCACTTATGTAAGATGCATATAGTTACTTTACATTAGCACTTATTTTGTACTTGTAGCACTTCTTTTGTACTTATATACACATCTATGTTTTCATGTTGCATTCACACACACAGCTATTTGCATTCACACTCATAGCTATTTGCATTCACACACACAGATATTTGCACACAACACCATGCTAAGAATGAATGAATGAATGGTGTTTTATGGCACGTCGACACGTAAACAGGTCATATTGTGCGCAAAACGAAGTGTTCTTCAAAGTTTGCATCAGTTTTCTGCACTTGCTTAAAAGTAGTAAAATCAGGCTGTCAATTTATAATACATTAATGTATTTTGTTCATTTGGCTTTAGGTTGAATATTAATGTTGACTAGTTTCTGGTCATATGTCAAACAAACTTGAAAGTAGTGTTAAAAGTTGACATACGTTCATCAGCACTTGCACCTTTGTCCTCTACACCAAGTATTACACTCATTGCCACCAAAATGGTGTCATGCAACTGCTCTTACCGTACAATTTAGAATACGGAACCCTTTCCTTACCCTTTAGAAACAGACAGAGGATTACATACAGCCCTTACCATGCCCTCTAGAAAGAGGACAACACAGCCCTTAACATACCCTTTAGAAACTGGATTACACACAGTCCTTACCATGCCCTCTAGAAAGACTAGAAAGAGGACAACACACAGTCCTTACCATGCCCTTTAGAAAGAGGACAACACAGCCCTTACCATCCGTTTTAGAAACAGGACTACACACAGCCCTGCCATGCCCATAAGAAACAGACAGAGGACTACACACATCCCTTACCACATAACCTTTAGAAACAGGCAGAGAACTACCAATGGCTCTAACCATACCCTTTAGCAACTGGCAGAGGACTACACACCCTAGTAGAACACACTCTTGTTTAACTCGCAACTGGGAAATTAACTCTACATTTACACACCTCGCTTTGGTCAATATAATATTCTAGGTCTGACTACTCAGTCCATAAACTTGCATATGGACCTCAGCACCATACATTATTTGTTAAATATTGTTCTACCATACAGTAGTTGCACAAGGCACATATTGCCATGCATTGAAAAAATGATGATATGTGCCAAGCAATACATCGACAGCAACACATTATAGACAAAGAAAAAATTGTAACAGAACAAAATAGCAAGTGGCAATTGACTGTCTTGGTAATACAAACAATAAATAGAATGACACCTTTCACCATGATATGCATGTACAATAATGACTATAAAACAACTAAATAAACACCTGAAAAACACACATTAAACAAAACTAGCCAAGGCACTTTAAATACACTACTACAAAACCCTCTGTAGTTTCCCATGATGAAAATATTTCCAAGAATAAAACAGTAAATACATTGGACCAATTTCTATTTGTTCCCAAATTTAGTTTTATCTGATTATTTGAATTTCAGACTAATGCAAATATAATCAGTCCAACAAACAATACATTCCTCCTTAGAGTTTTTCTTCAAACCTTTATCCTCCATTGAATCTCTCTTAGAACCTTTTTCATCTTTAGAGCTTTTCCTGGTACCCTTGTCTTTTTTTGATGATTTCCTCCCCAGATGTTTGCTTTTATCAGCAGCATTTTTAGACGAGGGAGACAACTCACCCAAAGACTCAGGATTATCTCCACCTGAAGCTCCATCTTCATCACCTACACTCTCTCCCTTATTTGTCTCAATTTCTTTAACAGTTAAATCTCTTGATTTATCAGCCTCACCTTCATCTCCATGTATACTTGCTGACTCAGACCCTTCACTTACACCCTCTTTTTCAACACCAACGTTTGTGCTTAATATATCTCCCTCTTCCTCTTCATATAGGCCAATCTCACTTATATTTGTTAAATCAGATTCCCCATCTTTAGTCTCAGATCCACTAATTTCTGTTGCAGCCTCACCCTCTTTCGGCACTGGATCATTAGTTTTATCATCCTTTGTTTCATTTTCCTGATTTCCTTTTGGATCTGACACCTCTTTTATTACACCAGAGTCAACACTAACATTCTCGCTTGAATCCTGATCTATCTTCAGATCACATTCTGGACTTTGACTGGTACTAGACTCACTCTCTTTAACTGTTAGACCTTCAGACACATCACTCTCGGTCAGACTTGCTTGAGTGATAACTATAATTGGAAACCCTTCATTTAGCTCAATACCTTTAGCCCCATTATCATCTGTCATACTTTTCTCATTCACCACTTCTTCCATTTTGTCATCTGTTTCTTTATCAGTAAAAGTTTCTTCATTTTTTATTGGCTGTTTCCCTTTCTCACTTTCATCAGATACAAGACAAACTTCTCTTGCAGTGCCACCATCACCCTTACTGACAAAAGGAACTTCTTTATCAACATCATCCACTCTTTCATTTCTGACAACAGTGTCTAACAATGCATCACCATCTGTGTTAGATATACTGACTTCTACTGAAGAACCATCAGCTCTCTCACCAGCAGTATCACTATTCATTTTATCATTACCATCATCAAGATTTATTTCCATAGAGATAATTTCAGGCATCTGGCCTAAGACTGGTTCATACGAGGGACCCTCTGCAGAAAGGGGAGATAACATTTCCACAGAATCTTCATCCATTTCAGAATTGTCTCCCACAAAATACACCCCATAACCCGACACTTGTGAAGACAATGCCTCTGGTGGTTTACCCACCCTTGAATCATTTTCCTCTTCAATGGATGTCAGAACAACATCAGCATCTGTATCTATTTTAAAACTGAACATTTTTAGTTTTTCCTCAAGGCTGTCAGTATCTAGTATGTGGGTCAGGGGAGACAGGATTTCTACACTCCCCCTTGAAACACTTTGTCTTATATATGGGGAAACTTCATCCATTAATTCTGTGGAGAAAAGTCTTTTGGGACATCTGATATCAATGTCCTCTGATGATTTAGACTTTTGTCTAAATCTAAGTGTTTCCTCTGATACTTCTGCAACAACTTGATCTACAGCTCTACCAATGATATCATTTACATATCCTTTTGCAAAAAGTTTTAATTCTAGATCAGGGTTCTCAGGTCTAAAGCCTGAAAAATCTTCTGGAATGGAATTAAAAACCTCATCAAATTCATGTCTTAGGGTGTGAACACCACTTAACATTTGAGATTCTACAGGAATGCTTTTAGACTCCTTCGACTCTACAGATACTTTGTCTTCTATTTCATTAGCTTCTTCAACTAACATAGAACTCTCAGAATTTTCAACCAAAAGGTTTTTACCAACAGTATCTTCTACATCTACAACAGAATCCACTTTGCTTAATCCAACACTATCAGAACTACTTGCAGCACCTTCCAATACCACAGATCTATTTACGCTACAATGTTCATCATCTATTTTATCTTTCCCTAGACCAACATCTCCCTGTGTATCAAAATTCACATTATCTCTTTTCTCCTTTTCATTCATCCCACTTTCACCACATTCTCCTTCATCCCCTACACCGACAGTTTTGTTTACATGACCAGAAACATTGTCACCAAACACCTCACCAATTTCAGTTGAAAGATTTACTTTTTCTGAAAGTCTGTGTCCGACCGATCCAATTCATCCTCTGACTCCCTGTGATATGTTACATCACTCTCCATACTGAAACAACTGTCTCTTGAAACAATTGAATCTCTCAGACTTCTCACCTTCAACTCTCCCTTGACACTTACTAAGCCCTGTCAACCACTTCCATACCACCTTTACTATCAACTGGAGATACCTCACTCTTACTCTCAAAGAACACCTCCTCCTCATCATCACCCTCACTACTAATATCATCAACTTTAATTTCTGCATTTATTGTAGCTCCTGAAACTGGTCCAAGTTCCATATCAGTTTTAGTTTCAAGTACATTATTTTCAGTCTTTGAGACAGGTAAATTTTCTGTCTCAATGTTGTCAGTTTTTGTGTCCTTTTCACTTTGTTCTTCAATGTTATTGTTATCTAATTTGGATTCTTTTATCTTATCCAAACAGATATCACCTTCTGTGCCTAAACTACTTTTGCCATGCAGTACAGTAACTGAGTTAGTTTGTACAGTGCCTTCCCTTTGTTTTTCACCAAGAACAGTAACTCTTTCGTCATTATCATGTTTACCTAGAGTTCCTTCTCCTGCCCTCCAGTAAATTTGCTGCTTCAGCTGATATGAGTGCCGTGCTAGAAGTTAAGGAAACCTCGGCCATATCTGTACATTTCTTCAGAGAAAATTCGCCTTCTTCGGAGGATGCTATAACTGAACCACTTTCCTGAAATTGAAATCTTGTTAAGAGAAACACAACATCAGGGCTCAAATTTAGCGACAATTTGAACTGGCATCATTTCGCCAGTGGCATTTTTTGTAACTGGCAAAACGCAAAAAGGTACTTGCAATTTCTTCGGTTGTGTGTGTAAGTACAAGTATGTAACAAGTAAGTAAAAAGCACAAGATGATTCATCATTAGCAAACATGCTAGATTATTCATATGTGTCATACAAATACAGACATATCAGGAAAACTTAAAAATATTAAAAACACAAAAGGCAGACATGGTATTCTAAATTAAACACGTAAGGTATTTTGATGCACTTGCTCATTTTTGCCGGTACTTGAAAAGTTTATTGGCATTCTGAAATGTCACTTGCATTTTGCCAGCACGCCAGCCTAAATTTGAGCCCTGAAAAATTTGAGCCCTGAACATAACAGCAAATAAAGGACATTGATTCTCATCATTGATATGCAGTCAGATAACCCAAATAAACATATTCGTATGCCTCCAAATATGTTCAAGTTTACTATATGTTGTTAAATCATCCGAGACTATAAGTAATAGATAGAGTCTGGTCTCAGCGAGTTGGCTTAAATAACCAACGAGCTGAGACAGAGTCTTATCTTTTCTGTAACATGGTGTACTTAGTAACACTGTGACGTCATAGTGACCGTACTCTAAATTCCAATATCCGGTAGTTGCAGTACGGCATAGCCACGCCCCTTTAGTTACCCTAAATTAAATGATTTAATGCTCTGCATTCATCAAAGGAAATGTCACCGACCATACTACAAATAAGGTTTTGCTCCTACTATTAGCATTTGATTTCCATCAAACAAATGTATTGTGAGAGAACTGTAGATGTAAAGAATTGTTATAGGCCTTACCGTATACGCTAATAATTTGGTGAAATAACACCTGTTTATGGGAAAACTAAATACTTTGGGTGTCCAGAATAGAGCAAAATAAAAGAACAATTCCAGAGAGTCAAGTGGAATATTTCACACAGAAGAGCAAAATATAGATTTTTTTCATCAAAGTAACCTTTTTCAATGTGAATTTCAAGTTGCTGTTTTTTTAACAATTTTTTGACAAGTTTTTTTTTTAAAGCAAAGGACTATGTATGATAAGTGGCAAAATTGGTCTCCCCACTATTAAACTTTTTAATGCACACATGTTGAATATCCATTTTAGCTATAAATGAAAAAAATCATATCTAACATGGTTATGAAAATACTCAATGCTGATTGGCTATGGAGCAGTTTTTGAAAAAGCTATAAAAACCTCTGACGTCACGTCCTTCAACCGTTAGAACGTCATTTTAAACGATTTTCAACATCATAAAACATCCAAAACAACGATTACGTAATTGTAAGGCAATGTTATTTTCAAACAACACATTGAACTTAGAAACACGATAAAGCTGTATATTTTCTTCGTTTGGTGCTGAGAGATGGACGTACAATGTAAGTTGTGAGAATGTGTTTCTATTATGTTCAACCTCTCGAAAATGTTTATATAAAATACATAACAATCCATGTCAGATAAGAAATAAAATATTTCCAGCAGGTTTATATTGTGCGATAAAAATCTGATGGTTGGGACTTGAAACGCATCGAAACCGCAGGCCTACGGCCCCTGATATCGATGGTCTTCTAGTCCTGCCCACCAGGTTTTTATCTTGGACAATATAAACCAGCTGGAAATATTTTATTTCTTAATTTTAAACTTATTAAAAGTAACTTAATTCTTAATGAGTTTCACCAACAAGGACAATCCTTTCAAAAATGAATTGAATTGAATTGGGGTTTTAAGGCGCACCAACACATTACAGGTTATATGGCGCCTAACAGGCATGAACATGCCAGGCTCATCTTCCATGTACATCGAGATAAAATATGGAAAATGGGCCTAGAACCTTCTCACCCTGAACTGCAGAGTTGCTGCAAATTCTATCGTAAAAACTCCATTTACGCTGGAGCCACGTTTATTGTTTTTCTGCCACTGCTCTTAGTGATGTGAGCGAGATGGCACCTGAAACAATGCAGGGGTTATGATGAAGACCTTTAATGAGCATGAACAAAAAATGACAAAATGAATATGAATGGGGGGGGTCCTACCCCTCTGCATGTGATGGTGTGTTTGCAGTGGTTGTATTCTACCCCGGCAACCACACGGGCCTGCTTTCAAAAATGAACTTATTCAGTTTCAGCAGTGTTTTAATCCCGAAAATATAGAGCACAGCTGAATTTTTGTCACATGTGTTTGATATAAGCACATCAGCAGGCAAAAAACTGTGTGTGCTCGAGGGTGACCTCTATATTTTTAAGATTAAAAACTTACACAGAAAGGTTAAAAATTTACAACATACTTATGACGAAATTACAAAATATGCCTATTTTTGAGACCCAGTTAAATATTCTAAAAAAACAATTAAAACTATCTTTTCACCACAGAACATGATCAATTTACTTTAACATGCACACAAACTATATAGTAAAATACATACTTTTGCATTGTGAATATTATGGGGACCCTCTTATCAAACCGTGTCCTTTAACCCTTAACCCCTACATATATATAATGGACAGTTCCTTCTTTGAATTAAGACCATTCCATTTATGTGACAAAGGGGTGTTTTGGGGAAAATGACTGATCAGCCAGACATTGTAAACCCTGATCAGATCTGGATTTACAATGGACACAAAGGCTATTATAGTCGTGCTTAGCGGGTTAAGGGTTAACTTGTTTAAGAAATGTATATTGGAGTCATTTTTACATAAAATATGTGCAATATGAGGACATCTAATTCCACCAAATGACTCACCTGTAACAATTTGTCTTTTATATCCATAATTTGCTTTAAACTGTTGACTTCTGACTTCGTACTTTCAAAATCACGTTTTAAAAGTTCAAAATCCTGAAATAAACAAGAAAAACATCTCAACCTTTGTAACTCATTGTAAGACCACAAGCTTTCCAGCTGCAGACCTGTTAAATATCCAGATGTTTTTATTCTCTGTCTAGCTAATTGTATGTTCAGTTACATCGACTTTAGGTTTATTTAATGACTGAATATATCTATAATCTATAGTAGTTTTAATAGGTTGCTCCTTTAAAGCAAAAAAATCAGGCGAAGGTTAGTCCATATTTCAAGACAAAACAATTTCAACAGTAACACAACCTTATTAGGAGAATATGCTTATTAAAATATACAATAAAACAAATGAAGAAGCATTATAACTTAACTTGCTCAAACGTATCTCTAACAAGAGGTTAATGACCTTGAAGCTCTACTGATTGATTTTGATTTCAGGAAGTAGTGACTACAAACTTGTTTTTTGAAAAATTATTTTTAGCCGTGGCGGCCATCTTGATTTTCTGGCCGATCTGCTAGGATCAATTAAACCTCAAGAGCAACATCCCTGTGAAGTTTCATGAAAATCCGTCAAGTAGTTTCAGAGGAGTAGTCGCTACAAGTTTTCATTATATAACTCTATGTAAACAAAGATGGTCGCTGACAGCCATGTTTAACATTGAATCAAAACGATTTTTGACAAGGATCAACATCATGTCATGCTGATTATTTTAGAAAAAGTCCCATATCAATATCACTTATAGTTTTCAAGAAGTAGTCGCTACAAACTTGTATTTTGAAAATCTATTTTTAGCCATGGCGGCCATCTTGAATTTCCAAATTTTGCTAGGATCAATTAGACATCAAGAGCAACATTTGTGTGAAGTTCCTTGAAAAATCGTCAAGTAGTTTCAGAGTAGTCGCTACAAGTTTTCATAATATAACTCTATGTAAACAAAGATGGCCACTGGCAGCCATATTTAACGTCGAATCAAAATAATGTTCGACTCGGATAACCATCATGTCATGCTGATCATTTTAGAAAAAGTCCCATATCAATATCTCTTATAGTTTTCAAGAAGTAGTCGCTACAAACTTATTTTTTAAAAATCTATTTTTAGCCGTGGCGGCCATCTTGAATTTCGGCCGACCTGAAATTTTGCTAGGATCAATTAAACATCAAGAGCAACATTCCTGTGAAGTTTCATGAAAATCCGTCAAGTAGTTTCAGAGGAGTAGTCCCTACAAGTTTTCATTATATAACTCTATGTAAACAAAGATGGCCGCTGGCAGCCATGTTTAACGTCGAATCAAAACGATTTTCGACAAGGACCAACATCATGTCACACTGATCATTTTAGAAAAAGTCCTATATCAATATCACTCGTAGTTTTCAAGAAATACTCGCTACAAACTTATTTATTTTAAATCTATTTTTAGCTCTGGTGGCCATCTTGAATTTCTGGCGAGCCTGAAAATTTTCTAGGATCAACTAGACATCAAGAGCAACATTCCTGTGAAGTTTCATGAATATCCGTCAAGTAGTTTCAGAGAAGTAGTCGCTACAAGTTTTTAATATATAACTCTATGCAATCAAAGATGGCCACTGGCAGCCATGTTTAACGTCGAATCAAAATAATGTTCGACTCGGATCAACATCATGTCATGCTGATCATTTTAGAAAAAGTCCCATATCAATATCACTTATAGTTTTCAAGAAGTAGTCGCTACAAACTTATTTTTTAAAATTCTATTTTTAGCTGTGACGGCCATCTTGAATTTCTGGCAGATCTGAAATTTTGCTAGGATCAATTAGACATCAAGAGCAACATTCCTGGAAAGTTTCATGAAAATACGCCAAGTAGTTTCAGAGGAGTAGTCGCTACAAGTTTTTACTATATAACTCTATGTAAACAAAGATGGCCGCTGGCAGCCATGTTTAACTTTGAATCAAAACGATTTTTGACAAGGACCAACATCATGTCATGCTGATCATTTTAGAAAAAGTCCCATATCAATATCACTTATAGTTTTCAAGAAGTAGTCGCTACAAACTTGTATTTTAAAACTCTATTTTTAGCTTTGGCAGCCATCTTGGATTTCACATCAACATGAATTTTTGCTAGAATCAACTAGACTTTATGGGCAACATTCCTGTAAAGTTTCATGAATATCCATCCAGTAGTTTCAGAGGAGTAGTCGCTACAAAATAAAAGTTTACGAACAGACAGACGGACGACGGACGCCGCACCACGGCTCTGTCGAGCTAATAATATTTGATATAGCCATATAAAATTACCCTACATTAAATTTATCCTTTTATTTACCCAATAATTCTCTTCATTTATCATTATATTTACACTGTATTTACTCTACATTTATCCTTGTATTCAATCTGAACTTACTCTACATTTATCCTTGTATTCACTCTTTACTTACTCTACATTTATCCTTGTATTCACACTGTACTTACTCTACATTTATCCTTGTATTCACCCTGTACTTACTCTACATTTATCCTCGTATTCACCCTGTACTTACTCTACATTTATCCTCGTATTCACCCTGTACTTACTCTACATTTATCCTTGCATTCATACAGTATTTACTCTACATTTATCCTTGTATTCACCATGTACTTACTCTACATTTATCCTTGTATTCACCCTGTACTTACTTTACATGTATCCTTGAATTCCCCCTGTACTTACTCTACATTTATCCTTGTATTCACACTGTACTTACTCTACATTTATCCTTGTATTTACACTGGACTTACTCTATATTTATTCTTGTATTCACCCTGTACTTACTCTACATTTATCCTTGTATTCACACTGTACTTACTCTACATTTATCCTTGTATTCATACAGTACTTAATCTACATTTATCCTTGTATTCACCCTGTACTTACTCTACATTTATCCTTGTATTCACACTGTACTTACTCTACATTTATCCTTGTATTTACACTGAACTTACTCTACATTTATCCTTGTATTCACACTGGACTTACTCTACATTTATCCTTGTGTTCATACAGTACTTACTCTACATTTATCCTTGTATTCACCCTGTACTTACACTACGTTTATCCTTGTATTCACACTGTACTTACTTTAAATTTATCCCAGTATTTACACTGGACTAAAACTACATTTATCCTTGTATACACCCTGTACTCACTCTACATGTATCCTTGTATTCACACTGTACTTACTCTACATTTATCCTTGTATTCACACTGTACTTACTCTACATTTATCCTTGTATTCACCCTATACTTACTCGACATTTATCCTTGTATTCACCCTGTACTTACTCTACATTTTTCCTTTTATTCACCCTGTACTTACTCTACATTTATCCTTGTATTCACACTGTACTTACTCTACATTTATCGTTGTATTCATACAGTGCTTACTCTACATTTATCCTTGTACTCACCCTGTACTTACTCTATGTTTATCCTTGAATTCACACTGTACTTGTTCTACATTTATCCCAGTAGTTACACTGGACTTACTCTACATTTATCCTTGTATTCACCCTGTACTTACTTGACATGTATTCTTGAATTCACCCTGTACTTACTCTACATTTATCCTTGTATTCACACTGTACTTACTCTACATTTATCTTTGTATTTACACTGGACTTACTCTACATTTATCCTTGTATTCATACAGTACTTACTCTACATTTATCCTTGTATTCACTCTGTACTTACTCTACACTTATCCTTGTATTTACCCTGTACTTAATCTACATTTATCCTTGTATTCACCCAGTACTTACTCTACATGTATCCTTGTATTCACCCTGAACTTACTCTACATTTATCCTTGATTGATTGAATTGGATTTTATAGTCGCACCAAAAGCTAAGGTCATATGGCGACTTTCCAGCATCCATTGGTGGAGGAAGACCCCAGGTGCCCCTCCGGGCAATCTTTCATGCACTGGCGGGCACCCGGGTAGAACCACCGACGTTCCGCAAGCCAGCTGGATAGCTTCCTCACATAAAGATTCCTAGGCCCCTGAGGGATCGAACCTACAGCGGTGAGGGGCACATTTATCTTTGTATTCACCCAGTACTTACTCTACAATTATCTTTGTATTTCATCCTGTACTTACTCTACATTTATCCTTGTATTCACCCAGTACTTACTCTACATGTGTCCTTGTATTCACCCTGTACTTACTCTACATTTATCCTTGTATTCACCCAGTACTTACCCTACATGTATCCTTGTATTCACCCTGTACTTACTCTACATTTATCCTTATATTCACCCAGTACTTACTCTACAATTATCTTTGTATTCACCCTGTACTTACTCTACATTTATCCTTGTATTCACCCAGTACTTACTCTACATGTATCCTTGTATTCACCATGTACTTACTCTACATTTATCCTTATATTCACCCAGTACTTACTCTACAATTATCTTTGTATTCGCCCTGTACTTACTCTACATTTATCCTTGTAGGCACCATGTACTTACTCCACATGACTGTATCCTTGTATTTCCCTACAGTTACTCCACATTTATCATCGTATTCAAACAGTACTTACTTTACATTTATCCTTGTATTCACCCTGTACATACTCCACATTTATCCTTGTATTCACCCTGTACATACTCCATCTTTATCCTTGTATGCACCCTGTACATACTCCACATTTATCCTTGTATTCACCCTGTACATACTCCACATTTATCCTGGTATGCTCCCTGTACATACTCCACATTTATCCTTGTATTCACCCAGTACTTACTCCACATTTATCCTTGTATTCACCCTGTACATACTCCACATTTATCCTTGTATTCACCCTGTACATACTCCACATTTATCCTTGTATGCACCCTGTACATACTCCACATGTATCCGTGTATGCACCCTGCACTTACTCTACATTTATCCTTGTATGCTCCCTGTACATACTCCACATTTATCCTTGTATTCACCCAGTACGTACTCTACAATTATCTGTATTCACCCCGTACTTACTCTACAATTATCTTTGCATTCACCCTGTACTTACTCTACATGTATCCTTGTATTCACCCTGTACTTACTCTACATGTATCCTTGTATTCAACCTGTACTTACTCTACATTTATCCTTGTATTCACCCTGTACTTACTCTACATTTATCCTTGTATTTACACTGTACTTACTCTACATTTATCCTTGTATGCTCCCTGTACATACTCCACATTTATCCTTGTATTCACCCAGTACTTACTTTACAATTATCTGTATTCACCCCGTACTTACTCTACAATTATCTTTGCATTCACCCTGTACTTACTCTACATGTATCCTTGTATTCACCCTGTACTTACTCTACATGTATCCTTGTATTCACCCTGTACTTAATCTACATTTATCTTTGTATTCACCCTATTTACTCTACATTTATCCTTGTATTCACCCTGTACTTACTCTACATTTATCCTCGTATTCATACAGTACTTACTCTACATTTATCCTTGTATTCATACAGTACTTACTCTACATTTATCCTTGTATTCACGCTGTTCTTCTATCATTGTTTCCTCTTGTTCTTGCAGTTGCTCTTTCAGCAGTTCTAGTTAGAACATATAGCTGGTCTTTGTATTTTCCAGTTGAGCATTGTTCACCATAGCCGCCTTGTATAAATTTGTCCTCAAGCTCATGCAGTGGGTTCTGAAATACATACACTCTCAGGTACAATCAGTTATTTGTGTTATATAACTCTCATGTACAATTCAGTTAATTCATATAATCACGTGACTACAACTCTCATGTACAATCAGTTATACATATATTCCTTTGACTCCCAACTCTGTACAATCAGTTATTCATGAGATTCAACTCTCATGTACTATAACTTATTTGTGTGATATAACTCTCAGTGTGATATGTACAATCAGTTATCCATGTGGCTCCCAACTCTGTAGTCAGTTATTCATGTGATTACAATGCTCAAGTACAATCAGTTATTCATATATTCATGTGACTACAACTTTCATGTGCAATCAGTTATAAATATACTCATGCAATTACAACTCTCAACTACAATCAGTTGTTCATATACATGTAGTCACAACTGTACAAATGTTTAAATTCCATAAAGAAGTCTGGAAAGTATGTGAACTTGTAATGACAAAGGTAATGGTGACAGACTCATGGAACCAGTTTCTATAGTTCCCACTTCTCTCCCATGTGCATCATGGAAAACAATTACATTATTATGTGCATACATTAAAACACTATTTAACAAGAGCTGTCGGAAAACAGCGCAGCTCGACTATTCGATTTTTCAGAGAATAATACATTTATAGCTAGTATATACCATCAGAAAACAAGGCTACAACAATGTGGAGTGGGGTTGGGAGCACAACATAACTATGTGTAAGAATTGACCAAAACTACACAGAAATATGTAAAAAAATAAATAAAAACAAGAGGTCAATGACCTTGAAGCTCTACTGATTGATTTTGATTTCAGGAAGTAGTCGCTACAGACTTGTTTTTTGAAAAAATATTTTTAGCCGTGGTGGCCATCTTGAATTTCCGGCCGACCTGAAATTTTGATAGGATCAATTAGACATCAAGAGCAACATTCCTTTGAAGTTTCATGAAAATCTGCCAAGTAGTTTCAAAGGAGTAGTCGCTACAAGTTTTTACTATATAACTCTATGTAAACAAAGATGGCTGCTGGCAGCCATGTTTAACGTTGAATCAAAACACTTTTTGACAAGGACCAACATCATATCATGCTGATCATTTTAGAAAAAGTCCCATATCAATATCACTTATAGTTTTCAAGAAGTAGTCGCTACAAACTGGTATTTTGAAAATTTATTTTTAGCCGTGGCGGCCATCTTGAATTTCCGGCTGACCTGAAATTTTGCTAGGATCAATTAGACATCAAGAGCAACATTCCTGTGAAGTTTCATGAAAATCCGTCAAGTAGTTTCAGAGGAGTAGTCGCTACAAGTTTTCATTATATAACTCTATGTAAACAAAGATGGCCGCTGGCAGCCATGTTTAACGTCGAATCAAAACGATTTTCGACAAGGACCTACATCATGTCATGCTGATCATTTTAGAAAAAGTCCCATATCAATATCTCTTATAGTTTTCAAGAAGTAGTCGCTACAAACTTATTTTTTAAAAATCTATTTTTAGCCGTGGCGGCCATCTTGAATTTCCGGCCGACCTGAAATTTTGCTAGGATCAATTAGATATCAAGAGCAACATTCCTGTGAAGTTTCATGAAAATCCGTCAAGTAGTTTCAGAGGAGTAGTCGCTACAAGTTTTCATTATATAACTCTATGTAAACAAAGATGGCCGCTGGCAGCCATGTTTAACGTCGTATCAAAACGATTTTCGACAAGGACCAACATCATGTCATGCTGATCATTTTAGAAAAAGTCCCATAGCAATATCCCTTAGAGTTTTCAATGAGTAGTCGCTACAAACTTGTTTTTTAAAAACCTATTTTTAGATTTGGCGGCCATCTTGGATTTCACATCTACATGAATTTTTGCTAGGATCAACTAGACTTCATGGGCAACATTTCTGTAAAGTTTCATGAAAATCCATTCGGTAGTTTCAGAGGAGTAGTCGCTACAAAAAAAAGTTTACGGACAGACGGACAGACATACGGACGACGGACGCCGCACCACGGCATAAGCTCTGCTGATCTCTGATCAGTAGAGCTAATAAAACAAGAGGTCAATGACCTTGAAGCTCTACTGATTGATTTTGATTTCAGGAAGTAGTCGCTACAAACTTTTTTTTTGAAAAATTATTTTTAGCCGTGGCGGCCATCTTGAATTTCCGGCAGACCTGATATTTTGCTAGGATCAATTAGACATCAAGAGCAACATTCCTGTGAAGTTCATGAAAATCCGTCAAGTAGTTTCAGAGGAGTAGTCGCTACAAGTTTTCATTATATAATTCTATGTAAACAAAGATGGCCACTGACAGCCATGTTTAACATCGAATCAAAATGATTTTTGACAAGGACCAACATCATATAATGCTGATCATTTTAGAAAAAGTCCCATATCAATATCATTTATAGTTTTCAAGAAGTAGTCGCTACAAACTTGCATTTTGAAAATCTATTTTTAGCCATGGCGGCCATCTTGAATTTCCGGCCGACCTGAAATTTTGCTAGGATCTATTAGACATCAAGAGCAACATTTCTGTGAAGTTTCATGAAAATCCGTCAATTAGTTTCAGAGGAGTAATCGCTACAAGTTTTCATTATATAACTCTATGTAAACAAAGATGGCCACTGGCAGCCATGTTTAATGTCGAATCAAAATAATGTTCGACTCGGATAACCATCATGTAATGCTGATCATTTTAGAAAAAGTCCCATATCAATATCACTTATAGTTTTCAAGAAGTAGTCGCTACAAACTTATTTTTTAAAAATCTATTTTTAACTGTGGCAGCCATCTTGAATTTCTGGCCGATCTGAAATTTTGCTAGGATCAATTAGACATTAAGAGCAACATTCCTGTAAAGTTTAATGAAAATCCGCCAAGTAGTTTCAGAGAGGTAGTCGCTACAAGTTTTCATTATATAACTCTATGTAAACAAAGATGGCCGCTGGCAGCCATGTTTAACGTCAAATCAAAACGATTTTCGACATGGACCAACATCATGTCATGCTGATCATTTTAGAAAAAGTCCCATATCAATATCACTTATAGTTTTCAAAAAGTAGTCGCTACAAACTTGAATTTAAAAAATCTATTTTTAGCTTTGGCGGCCATCGTGGATTTCACATCAACATGAATTTTTGCTAGGATCAACTAGACTTCATGGGCAACATTTCTGTAAAGTTTTATGAATATCCATCCAGTTGTTTCAGAGGATCAGTCGCTACAAATAAAAGTTAACGGACAGACGGAATGACGGATGGACGACGGACGCCGCACCACGGCATAAGCTCTGCTGATCTCTGATCAGTAGAGCTAAAAATCGAGTTTTGAGTGGGGTGCAGGATGGGGATGGGAGAGAGGCGGGGGTGGATGGTGGTGGGAGTGGGGGTGGTGAGGGCAACATATATGTGTAAGAAGCTATGTAAGAATTCACTAAAACAACACAAAAATATGTAAAACAAAAAAAAAATCGAGTTTGAGTGGGGATGTGGTAGAGGCGGGGTTGTGGAGGGCAACATATATGTGTAAGAAGCTATGTAAAAATTGACCAAAACAACACAGAAATAAAAAATTAGATTGGTGGGGAGGGGGGGGGGGGGGGGGGGGGGGGGGAGTGGGGGTGGGGGGGGGGACGGGGGGGGGGGGGCAAGATAGCTATTTGTAAGAATTGACAAAAACAACACAGAAATATGTAAAAAAAAAAAAAAAAAAGAGACAGAAATATGTAAAAAAAAAAAAGAGTTTAGAGTGTGTGTGTGTGTCGGGTGGAGTGGTGTCTGTGGGGTAGTTTTTGGTGTGTGGGACGGGGTTGGAGGGGGGGCAACATATATGTGTAAGAAGCTATGTGTAAGAAATTACCAAAACAACGGGTGGGGGACTGGGGGGGCAGGCTGGGAGGGGGCAACATATATGTGTAAGAATTGACTAAAACAACTCAGAAATATGTAAAAGAAACATGTGGGAGGGGAGTGGGAGTGGGGCTGGGGGGTGAAGGAGGGAGCCCATGCCCCCAATATGGGTGAAGTAATAATATGCATAATGCTATAACAAATCCCAACCAAAATTATAGATATATACATGCTTACATGCAAACCTAGATCTGCCTTTATTGCACATTTTATGGGCCATCACAATTTGGGTTCCATTGGAGCCCAGAATTTGCAGAAGACAAAATTACTATCCAACCTTTACAACATACTATAAGGAAACCAATTCCAAAATTTAGTTCAGATAGGACAAGAAATGTAAGAGATACAGACCTGTAAACACAGCTTACACGCAAAATTTGAATGTGAAACAAGACATAATTTAAGGGCTATCAGAATATGGGTTCCATGGGAGCCCAGGGGTTACAGGAACCAAAATTACTTAAGCAGCCCTTACGATAATGCTATAAGGTAGCTAATGGCCAAATTTGGTTGTGCTAGGCTAAGAATTGTAAGAGATATAGACTTGTAAACACAGCTTACACGCAAAATCTGATGTGAAATGGGACACATTTTATGGGCTATCATATTTTTTGGGTTCCATGGGGAGCCCATGGGTTACAGGAACCAAAATTGCTTATGCAGCCCTTAAGATAATGCTATAAGGAAGCCCCATGAACAAATTTGGTTGTGCTAGGATAAGAAATGATAAGAGATATAGACTTGTAAACACAGCTTACACGCAAACCTTGATGTGGGACGCCGACGCCAACGCCGACGCAGACGTGATTACATAAGCTCTCTTATTCTTCGAATAGTCGAGCTAATAAAGGGATACAACTGTGGGTGTGAAACACTTACCTTGAGTTCTCTAACTTGATCCTTAGGATCTTTACTACCGTCTTTAGATGACGCATCCGTGTCTGTGGAATCATTACTGCCACGTCTTGAACAGCAATGAACTCTGAAAAACAAAAGTGGTCAGCTACTTTAAAGGGACATTAAGCATATTCAGTCTGTATTACTCAAGTTCACAAATCAAATGAACCTACAAGCTCCACTAAATGACTAATGGTGATGGCATGAAATTTCGATGGTATGCAAGAAAAAAGAATCAACCATAGGTATTGGGTTTAGATAAATTCAAACCCTCAGCACAGTCCCGTGTTCCAATCAAATTATGCTTTTGGCTGGAATTTCTTTTCTAACCGGATACCCATAAAATATTCTTATATGCCAACTAATGTATTAGAACTAAGACAATAGGTCGACTTTATGCCTTGGTGTAAAAAAAATAGAAGAATCATATGCCATTATTTAACATAACCAATTAACTTAAAAGTTTCTATCATGGCAACAACAGCCAAATTGTACAACATATGTACACCATTTCTAACCTACTAACGATGAGAATATATATATCACACAATATAAATGGCTTTAACCAGACAGACCAAACCCCAGAACTGCAGCGTTCGAATAAGAGCTTCTAACTCATATATCATTTTACGCACATTCAAACACAGGTATTTTAAGAACCAGTGAAAAAACCTATGCATACACATTATTTTAAGAACCAGTGAATAAACCCTATACATACACATTACAACCTGAACACCTAGACAGAGTGTACGGAGATAAAAGGTTGTGTAGTTCAACTTTTGTTAGTTCTTTTAAACAGTCAGGAGTTTAACTTACATAAGTTATTATAGTTTTGCGGTGATGTTTTATAAACAAGAGGCCCAAGAGGGCCTGTGGATGCTCTACTGGCTCAAGATAAAGTTGATGAATAAGGGTGCATAAGTCTTTCAAAAATAATTCAACCAGAACATGGCAATGACAGGTGCAACTAGGCTTAGTACTGATCATTCTTGCCAAGATTCGATGAAATCTGGCAAAGAAGTTCAGAAGAGACTAATCAGGACAAAAGTTTGTGTATTAAATCATTTTAAGGTGATACAACTCTGCCAAAAATCATTCAACCGAAATATGGCGATGATATGCACAACTAGGCTTGATACTGATCATCCTTGTCATGTTTCGTCTATATCCAGCCAGGGGAGCCCGAGGAAAACAATTGTGGTATCAAAATCCTTTAAAAGCCATAACTCTGCCATATATCTGTAAACCGGAACGTGACAATGGCATTGCACAACCTAGCTGTGTGCTGATCATCCCTGCAAAGTTTCATTGAAATCTGGCGAGGGGTTCAGGAGAAGTAGATCAGACAAAGTTGTGTGTATTAAACCACTTTAAAGGGCCATAATTCTGCAAAAATATCATTTAACTGGAATACGCAATGATTTGCACAACTAGACATGGAATTGATCATCCCTAAAAAGCTTCGGTTTAAATCCAGGCCAGAGGTTCAGGAGAACTAGTCGGAACAAAGTTTGTCTATTAAACCTTTAAAGGGCCCTAACTCCACCAAAAACTCATTCAACATGAACACGGCGATGATGTGCACAACTAGATATAGAATCGATCATCCCTAAAAAGTTCATTTAATCCGGCAGGGGTTCAGGGAGAACTAGTCAGATACAACGTTTGGGTGTATTAAAACTCCTTAATAGTGGCAATAACTCTGAAAATATTCATTCAACTGGAACACGGTGACTATGTTACAACTAGGCTTGGTACTGATCATCCCTGCAAAGTTTTTCAATGAAATCCGGCACAAATGAAGGCCCTTTCGTCTTAATGAGGTCAAATATATTAGCATTATTCAGTAAATCAAGGGCCATGACTCCGATGTAATGAGTCCAATCTGGAATGGTTTCGAACTCGTTCACAAGCTTTCATTGATATTAACAATCTGGTAAAGTTTCATAAGATCGAGATGAAAGAGTGACGGCCTATCGTCTTAACGAGGCAAAATATAGGATTTTTTAACTAATCAAGTGAGACAATTTACTCCACTGTTACTGGTCCGATCTTGGCTATGGTTTCCGAACTTGTTCCGAGCTTTTATGATATGATCAATCTCTGAGTAAAGTGTCATAAAGATCGCATTGAAAAAGGAAGCAGCCCTATCAT